>SSNS01000826.1:9898-67613 GCA_006937985.1 Aphyosemion australe
AGCTCCAAGTCTGCAGCTTCTTCTTATGCGGTTGGACACAGCCCACGACCTGTCTGCTCTTTCTGTTTCCCCGTCCTGTCTCAGGATCAGGGATGATGGGGGATCTGCTGTTTTGTGTCCTAACCCAGCCTTTAACCCCAAGAACATATCCAGCTCTTTCAGATCTAGGACAATCTCATTGGAGGGGTTTTTTCCACCTCCTCATGAGTCAGAGGAGGATGCTGCCTCCCATCTATTGTGCCCAGTCCGTGCACTTAGATGTTATGTGTCTCGCACTGCTCAGCTGCGCAAAACTCAGTGTCTGTTTGTGCATTTCAGGGAAAGTTCCCTTGGTCAGCCGTTGTCATCCCAATGGCTGTCACATTGGCTGTGTGATGCCATTTCTACGGCCTATGTTGCTGCTGGCCTGCAGCCCCCAACTGCATTGAGAGCTCATTCCACACGTGCAGTTTCTTCATCTGTGGCTCTGCATGCAGGGATGTCCATGCTGGACATCTGTACTGCGGCATCATGGTCCTCTCCGTCTCCTTTTGTTCGTTTCTACCTCAGGGACGTATCTGCGAGCCTTTCAGCCAATTTGGTACTGGCTCACTGTTCAACTTGAACTGTAGCTTGTTTTTGTATGGTGTTTACATGATTGTTCACCATAATTATGGTCTGGATGTTTATATGGCATGGTTCAGCTATTTTTTGTGACCATATGTTGTGGTTTTTTTTGCGTTGACAGTCTTTCCCGATCCTGCCTGTTGGCAGCACTCGGATGTGTGTTTATATCTGTCCGCTATGTTATGATATTGTTCTGTTCCTCCGGCTGTTTACATGTTTCACATTTTCACGCCCGCCGGCAGCTGTTGAGGTTATTTTCTTTCTTATTCTTGGCTGGTTGTTTTTAGAACCAGTGTGGCGTTGACCATATCAGGCTCCGCCTTTAATCCAACAGGCGTGGCTTAAAGGGCGGAAGAAATAGAAAGTTGGTTACGTATTGTAACCCCAGTTTCTATGAGTATGGCGTAGCCCTTTAAGCGCAAGGGCCCCACTGGTTCTGGGGGCTCTCTTTAGCCTTATGGAGGCGATTGAGGGGTCTCAGTCCCTATAGGGACGGTGGGACCCGCCTGGTAGGCGGGCATACATGAAAACTCTTCAATGATATGATAAGGTACGATGACGTAATCCAATAGGCGTGGCTTAAAGGGCTACGCCATACTCATAGAATCTGGGGTTACAATAGGTAAGCAAGGTTATGTTACGTGAGCAAGCCTTCTTCTTTGTTGTTCTATGGCGATTGGCAAACAACCTACTGCCACCTACAGATCTGAGTGCGCAGCAAGAATTTGACGAACAGTATCGAAGCCAATACGAATTTCTCCGAGTAAACTATCGAAGCGTAACAGTAGAGCTGTATCGCTGGTTCGGTTCAAATCAAATCAGTAGCTTGCCAGACTCGCCCTCTATTCTACACAGAGGACGACCTGAGGACGACACAGCCAAACTGTCTTCTTCCTGTTCACATTTGGTAAGTATACACTATATTAGTGAGGTAAAACATTCTGGTGTCTCAATGTGAAAATCACAGAAGGTACAGAAACTCATTGTAACATTTGTAAAGGTAAAAACAACAACAAAAAGCCAAAAACACAAAAGCCTTTGTTAACACGCAGTACCAAATCTCACCTGCTGTGGCGCTGCAGCATTGGCTCTGTTGTTGTTTCGAACAGGACCGGAAGTCCTGCTGATTCTCTTTTATTAGCATGGAGGCTGTTTTCTCAAGGTTTGATACTTATAACTTCGAGGCAGATCAGCGTTTTGTTGACGGTCTGAAAACTTTAAACAAGCCTGACAGAAACGGAGAGCAAACCGAGCTGCTTGACCTCAAACTGTTCTTTTATAACAGGTAAAACCAACTTATTCATTATAATTTGTCTAAGTTCAATGGCAAACACTAAAGCAGTTCAGTTTATGTTGACATTGTGTGCTTTTTTAAAACATAAATATAAGTTGTATACACAATAGTAAAAGAAAAGCTTTTTGAATTAGTAAAACTTACATGAAACCTACTCTAAATCAAATCTAATGCTGTAAATCCATGTCAGACCCATCACAGGAAGTCATTTTTGCGACAAGGTATTTCCCCCCCAAAGCAACTCATTTTATTTTCTATTTAATTTTAAAAATTATCAGATTCTACAGAGTAAAACATGAGTTACATGTTGTGAGGCAGAAAGCAAAAAATATAACATAAGAACATCTTAACCCTGCTGTTTTATGAGATTATTGTACCTTACAAATCTATACTCTTGACCAATTTTTTTATTTCCATCCATAAATGGCCTCTTTTCATCCCTTTCTTGTCTCCAGGTTTGTGGAGCCCATAGACCAGCACAGCTACAAAACCTGGAGCTTTTCTCGTCATGTGACAGCTTCTAACGTTGCTGCTGAGCGTCAGGATCAGAGGACCCTGTCGCATTCAGATTCTAACTCCTGTGAAAACCAGACGACAGAAACGTCTGCAAACACACAGACAAAGCAGCTTTCCTTTGCAGAGGTGATGCAGCTGGTTCAGGAGGGAAAGGAGGTGCCTGGAGTCTCCAAATTGGACATAAAACCCTGCAACCAGAGTCCCACTCCTTCTCAGATGCAACGAGTACTAAAACCCTGGGAAACTGCCTGAACTGCAACTATCCCTAAACTAAGGTTGTTCAGAGCGTTCTGCTAAAACCAGTTCATCACTTTTCAAGAGTCCCACTGCAAAAGATCTGAATGATCTATTAAGTATAAATGTAGCAATATCCTGAAATTATGTTTGCAGTAATGTTTAATGTATTTGATGTTTACATGTGCACAGCTATATAACTAATGATGGTGAGTAAGAGGCTCCTCAACTAGCTATCAAAGCATTTCAGCAAGTTAAAGACCCATCATGACAGAATTAGATATAATAAAACAAACTTATGATGAAATGATAGGTAAATATAAAATGTCGTATTTATTTTAATCATTGTAAAGCTAAAAAAAACGCTGAATAATGACTTTAAATCACACATTTATTCATTTGTTTCACCATTACAATGGACTATCACAGTTCTACAGCCAATAAAAAAACACGCATGAACATTCAGCTCACTGCAAAACAAAAACCTATAAACTGAGTTTGTGTTGGTTAAAACTTAAATATTTGTTTTAAAAAGTAAACTAAAACATGCAAAGTTAGCACCGTTAGTGTAGCACCGTCACACGTTGAGGTAAAGGTCAAAAACATCACGTCTCCTTTGCTGGCAGCACCACAATAATTCAATCGAGCAGTAAAAACACAAGTGTGCATAAAAAACTCCATCTGTGTTCAGAAGAATCGTGAAGGTTAAAATGAGTAAATCCTATCTGACATTTAGTAGAAATGTTGCCAGGTTCTGCTTTTCAGAACTTGACCTGTTTCCCACAGACCTCAGGTCAGCTGGGTCAGCCTCGCCCATCGTTGATGAAGACGAGTAACACCAGAAGACTGAAGCTGTTTGTTGAAACAAGTCAAGCTACAATCATAAAAACTGCCATTTTTTTACATGGTTATAAAAGTTTTAAGAAACAGTCAAAAGTCTCAGAATTTAAAAGGAAACAAATTCTGGAGTCGCTGGAAACCACAAAAAGGTTTTCCTGCTGATGAATCCAGAAAACAAACCACAGGTGAAAATAATCTTCCTGTAAGCATCAAATATCTGCTTTTGTTCCTTGTAACATAAAAATCTCTATTTTCTTTCTGTAAATTCATTTTATTAGTGACGGACCAAACAAAATAATCAACAAAAATCTACTCAAATCACACAAAATTTAAAATGTGCTCATTTTCTTTTTTACTAAGTTCTAGCTTTTTTTGTAGTTATTGATGTGCATAAAAAAATCTCCCAGCAGCAGAGCTCACATCTTAATTTTTTTTAATTACCTAAAAAACAAACAAAAAAGAAAACAATGTCATAAAAAAGAAGCTCCTTTTTGGCATTTTAGCCCCCAGACAGAAATGAACTGGGATGTAAATTTTAAAAAACAAGAACAAAACAAAACTACATAATTCAGAGGCAAACTGCTATGATCAACTAAAATGAACTATTTGTTTTCTCAGTAGCACCTTTTGTTTCATCACTATTCGTCTTCACGTCTCACCCTTTGACCACAAAGACCTGCAATCCTTACCGCAGAGACAGTGATACAGTGATACAGACATTAAATGGTCAAACAACTCCTATAATTTGTAAAATCAGCAAAAGTTGTAACAAAAAGTATTTTAAAAGGATTAAAAGTCAACAACTACGGTTGCAGAACTGCTACCAAACCCAGGAACAGGTTTTAGGTGCAGCAAGATTAAAAGCTTGTCTTGAAAAGAAACAAAGTAAAAAGTCACATAAATCCCAGCAGAGCAGGAGGAACAGGAATACGTCAGAGCTGAAATCGACGGTGTGACAGCAGAAACACAAAGTACAGATGTTTTATGTTTATAAATAAGCAAATATTGTCAAAGCGTAACTGCAGATTTAAACCAGAGTCGGTGTTGAGGTAGGGTACAGGCGCTGGAACACACGTCTCTTTTCCAACAGCACTACTCGGCGTGACTCGGATGGGTTTGGGATTTCCTCCCAGCTTTTCAGTGTCAACTTCGTTTTGGTTCCTAGTGCACAGAACCGTTCCGATTGGTAGGGGGCAGAAAGTGCGAGGTGATTCACATTCCAAATAATCCTTCAGCAAACCCGTTTTGAGTCGCGCCGAGTGGTGCTGCTGGAAAAGGGACAAACGTGTGCTCAGTGGCTGTTTAAGTAGCTGACACCAAGCTCAGTGGTGGAACGTTTTTCCTATGAGATGAGCAAACATAATAAATACACTTAAAACTGAATTAAGGTTATTAAATAGAACCTGCTTAAAGAGTTTCTGGCCACTCCGCCCGAGGAAAGAGCTGCATGTTCAGATTGTTTCTGAGCACCTGGGTAATCTAAGCTCAGTGCTGGTTTCTCAGTGTGATGCTGGGGCTTAAAGAGCTTAAAAAGGCCAGAATGCTCCCATCAGGAACCTAAACATTACCACCAGGAAATAAAAAATTATTGTTTGTGTGATGAGTTCATATATTAGTAAACCTGTAAAAAGTGATGTAACCTAAAACTGCCAAAGCTTTTTGTCTAACTTTTGAGCTGAACCTCTGAAGTTAGCTTTCTCTGTTACCATAGTGATCTCACACTGTAAACATAAACCGGTTTGAGGGTCACCGAAAACCTGAGTAAACCCCAAAGACAGCAGGCTGACAATCTCCTCTCACTCGGCGACACAGGCCATTGCTCTGACATCACAGCATGAGTTCACAAATAAAAACAAAAACAGGAACAAGAACATAAACGACATGATTAAAGAGCTGAAGATACTAACTGAGGTCGTTTGGTGACAAGAGCAGGGAATTTGCACATTGGAGGTATAAGGCATTAGGTGTAGCGCTGCTGCTCTGCCGTGACGAGCCACTTCACTGCCCTGATTCACATTCAAAATAATCCTTCAGCGGGGCGAACAGGTGACGGATGACCGGGACGCTCCAGGAGCGACCCAGGACTCTCTGCCTCTGCCCCCGGCCCATGTTGTTCACGTCCGTGTAGTGTTTAGGAAAGCCAAAGACCCTTGAAGAACAGAACGCAGCAGGAACTAGTTATTCCACAACTTAACATGTAATTAGATGAAGGGGTTGACACATTTTAAATATCATCCCTCAGATTACAGACCAAGAGGTCCCTTAAGTTATGGCTAGAGCGAACATTAGGAAGTTGGATTCAGCCTTACTGTTCCATCTCAGTGCACCACAGGTAGTCCTCTTTGCCATTCATGGTGACGGGGAGTGATTTTATCTTCCCCTGCCTTATGGAGTTAGATTTTGTTGTGATTGTGCGAACTTTCTCAAACTGCAAGAAGAGACGAGATTTAGAGCCCCAGAGATTAAAGATTAGAACACTGAGTTCACCTCTCCACACAAAAACAGCAAAACCAATTGTGACTCTTTGTTATGAACTAATGTTATTACTGAAACTCAAGAATGTGTCTACCATTGCCTTGCGCCCAACTTCCAAACAATCCTGGAGGGTGACTTTGTCATCAAAGAACGAGGAAAGAGGTCTAAAAGAAAAGACAGAAGAAGACATAAAACTGTTAAACTTTCATTTTTACGTGTATTTGTTTCCATTAAGGGGAGAATCTGATTGGGTGGGTACATACCTGTTCATGCCAGGTAGGTTTCCCCAAAAGTAGCGAGCTCTATGAGCAGGACTGACTTTCACTGCATCAATAAGAATTGGATTACACTGAAAAAACAAAACATAAGGTATGATTTATCAGAGCCTGCTGAGGTCTAGAGAGATGCTTGAAGATAATCACCTCCAGGAACCGGCAGATGTCTGATTTATCATTGGCACTCATGAAAACCACGTTCTCAAATAACCAGAAGAACGGACGGTTGTCTTCCTCCCGTGGCTTCAAAAAGTTCAGAATACGATAAAACTCAAAAAAGAGTCTTCCAGTGCCCTCTGCAGAAAAAGCAACAGGAGGAAATTACAGCCAGCTAATGGCTGCTCACTGTTCTGCCTGTGAAACAAGAGGAACTTGCTCAAGAGAAATTAAACAGCTGCATACCAAACAGTCCTTTTCGTAGAGGGTTGACCATGGACAGGTCGTTGCACGGGCTGCCACCAATCAGCAGGTCAAACGGACCCCACTCAGCCAGCTAAAACACACAAAGAACGATCAGGTTTCTAAATTATTTGGGCCCTATTGGTAGTAATTCAGAGTGATGCTCCTGCGGCCGGATCTCACATGTTTCCTGGTGATGGTGCGAACGTCGTTCACATATTCAATCTTCCCTTCGTGTTTGATCATTCCCACGGCGATTGAGTCGTCGCAGATCTCTGAAGCGATGTATCGCTCGATCTTAAAGCCGAGGTCTCGCAGCACCAAATATCCTGCCATGACAAGAGTTTTGGGAAATTCAATAAAAAAAGAAACTTTTCTGCGATGCAAATTACACAATTTTCCAAATGCTTGCAAAGATCTTTGTCAGTGGTGAGAAACACCCATCCATCATCTATACCCGCTTATCCATGCAGGGTCGCGGAGGGCTGGTGCCTATCTCCAGGCAACAGTGCTAACCACTGCACCACTGTGCAGCCTGGTTAGAAACTATAAAATGCAAACAAGCTTCTGTTATATATTTATCCATGATCAGTACAGCTGCACGATGCCATTTTTAAGAATTGACATCACATCTATGAGTGCGTGATACTCACGTCACAGGTTCTCCTGGGATGTTGGAGGCAAATGAGCTCAACGTGTTCTCATCTAATGTTACCGGTACCTGACATGCAGCCAACCACCAATCACAATCCTTCTTATTCGGTTTGCTCAGCAGAATGTGATGTTAAGTGATATATTGTTTTCCGAATTTCATCGACTATCAGCACATAGGTCAAGATTTTGCCTCAGCATAGGGCAGGGTGACGCGTCACCTATTTGATCAGGTTAGATGTTATGATGAAAACCTTGTTAGAAGAGACATTTCAGCAGTATTTTACGTTGGACTAACTCATTTACTGCAGGACATTAATAAGACCCTTGTGGATGTAAAAATCAATGATGCAAGGCTTTAAATGGTGAGTTGGACATAATTCTGCATTTTCAAGAGGCTTGATAACAGTGTTTACTGCGTATATGGTGATGATTGGATCGTGTTGCAAAAAAATAAACGCTGATTTGACCTGGAATTATGTCATTTACCTCCTGTGGTGCATAAAACACCAGCAGGCTCCATGTCATCAAGAGTGCATAGGAATTCATGTATTTTTCAATATTCAAATAAAACTCAGTGTTACAAAAAATCACAATTTGAATGTTTTCCAACATTGTGCAGCTTCAGTGATCAATGTAGAGTAAAAGTGTTTGACCTCCACAGATTTTCTCACTTTTGACTTTTTGTCACACTTGAATAATTCCGATGAGACAAAGTTTTCTAATAATGATTTCACTAATTAAGGGAACAAATATACTCAAACCATCCTGGCCCTATATGGAACAACTGGTTGTGCTAACTGGTTAGGAGCCTCTTATTGTCCCATTCTTCTTTGCGGAATTATTTTAATTCAGCCACATTGGAGAGTTTTCCAGCATGAACGACCTGTTGAAGGTCAAAGGTCAGACATTCATCACTGGAAAATGGCATCTTGTATTTACTGTGATCTGTCTGAAACTGGGATTTGTTGTTTTGTTTGAAACTGTGTCACAAACAAACAAAAGTGTGTGATGTAGCGATGCCGTTCTTCACAGCAGTGTACGTATTACCAACACAGGATGAACCTACCTGTTGCAATACCATCAAAGAGCGACAGCACTCTGATTGGTCTGCGCTGATCAGCTGGGATAGAGGGGTAAACTCTGTGGGGCTCCTGTGATCACATAAGGAAATTTAGTGTGTGGTGTCAACAACACAAACTTGTTAGCTTACAAGAGTTTGGAGGAACTTACAAACTCCATGGCGCTGTTGTTGGCAAAGAAGTCCTGAACCTTGACGCTCCAGTCTGACCTCAGCTTGAGGTTTCCCTCACACTGAGACGGGTTACACATGAAGCAGTTCCAGGGATCGATCTCTCTCAGCTTCGCAAAGGTTCCTTCAGCCACCAGGATTTCCAGACAATCCTTACAGAAACATCTGGAGAAGACGCCCAAGAACAAGTGAAAAAATGATCCAACCAAAAAGAAGGAAGGCTGGTTTCTAAGGAGGATGTGCTGGATCACAAACAGATTTATTTAAACGACTGAGCTTAAATGTTTTCAAACTGAGTCTGAGAGAATGATGCAGAACAATCTGTCTCAGTATCGCCAGAATCATCAAGTTTCTATTTATTATAGATTATCGTGTTAATGTGAAATGAAATCACTCATAATTCATAAACAAACATATGATAACTTTGATAAGTCTATCACAAATCTGTTTTATTTATTCCTAATTCAAAGATTAGATTATAGATTATCGTGTTTTATCGCAGGGAGTCAAGATAAAAGCCTGATAAAAAACTAAGTTAGTGAATCATGAAGTATAAAGTGAACAAGTGAACTTTTAGGAGAACCTAAGAATATTTTGACTGACCTGCAGCAGCTGGTGTTCCCACACAGGATGACCTCTGACCCCGCGCAGCACACGGTGCAATAGGACTGATAGCCATCTTCATCGTAGCGATACAGCGTCTCTGAGAAGTTCTCCTGCAAACAGCAACATCTGGAACTAACTTTAATGTTTCAGGTGAGAGCTCAGCATGCACACACCTGACTGGGAGGTCATTTAACAGAATCAGGGTGTTCTTAGGTTACCTTGCATCTCAGACATAATCCACCCTTAAACAAGGGATGCTCCACATCGATCTCAGGCGACGAGCAAGACAAACAAAAATCTGGAATAAAAGAGCTTTATATTAATTATTGTGTGTTTCTCTCAAGGATTTTAAATAGTTTCAAAACTTACCTTCAATCGTTTTGTTTCTCTCTTTGAGATTCTCTATTAGTTTTTCTGTACGATGAATAAAAATGAAGTAAATGTTAGAAAATCATGAATGATGATGTAATTCTAATATGTTTTTCCTTCTCTAATAGAATAACACATACCTCTGTTGTAGACCATAAGAGCCACCGCTTTACTTTTAAAGACATATTTTCTTTTTGGAGCGGGCTGAGAGTCGGACAGGGAGGAGTCAGCAGAATCTAGAGCTGGAGAGGAATCTTGAAAATCAGGGAAAAAAACAACATCAAATCAAATGTTATAAAAAGAACAAAAAAGGGTAATAACAGTTAAATGTTGGGTGGATAAAATACAATGAAAGTAATAAAGGGTTTATTTTAGGGGTGGGAATTTAACGCGTTAATTACGATGAATTAATTAAAAAAAATAACGCGTTAAAAAAAATTACGCATTTAACCCTTTAAGCCCGAGGGTCGAAGTTTAGCAGCAAAATACATGCCCTAAATATCAATATAGTCAAGCTGCACCTCGAAAGAAAGCTCAGAACCTTGGCTACAAGACCATGTAAACCTTTTTTATGTGCTCCAAACCCAACTAAAACTACAATCAAACGAGTGATCAGAAATCCCTCTTCATGTGTTTTTGCCTTCATTTCTGTCTCTAATGATGCTAACTCACATCAAATTGCACATTATTATTATTATTATTCTTTTAAAGACAATACCATTATCAAAATGTACTTAAAATAATATTATACTTTTAGGTCTGTCCTATTTTTGCCAGTAATATACATACTGTATATATATTTTTTCTCCTTTTGAATTGAAATACAATTTAAAAGCATTTTTTTTATTAAAAGAGCGTGTGTTTACAATAATAATGTCAATGACTATTGTTTGATTCTCTGTCTCATTTTTTATTTTAAAAAATTGCTTTTCGGGGCAAATTTTCTTGAACGATTAAAATGTGATTAATCAAGATTAATTAATTACAAAGCCTCTAATTAATTAGATTAATCTCTTTAATCGAATCCCACCTCTAGTTTATTTATGAATGATTTTTCAACTTTTTCCCACAACAGATTCAAACTGGAGGTTTACGGCGTGCAGGTGAGTGATCCCAGAAGAGCAGGTGGAGTAACTGTGTGCGTGTGTGACACTAATACTAGCAGGAACATAACCAAACAGGATTTACATTGATTCTAAGAAACAAAAACATTTTTACTAAAGCCACACCTGTGATCAGAGGTGCTGTTTGCTGTGTTTGTCTGGTTTTACTGGTTCAACGATAAATCTCTGAATAGCTAGGCAAAATCAAACATGTTCACACAAACCAGGAGGTAAGAATCCTTTAGGTCCAGTGGGCAGAAATCCTTCAAAAGCCCAGTCCACCATCAGCTTCAGCTCCTGCTCTTTACCTTGTGCATGAGCAAAAGACTTCCCACACCGCTCAGCCGCCAACTACAGACACATCACATGTAAACATGGAGCAAAAACACTCTGAGGAGATCAATGCATTCGATGTAAAAAGCGTAGCCTGGAATGCAGCAGGCAAGATATTATCATGCCGAGAAGAAAAGAAAGACCAACAGTTTGTTCTGAGTACCTCGACGATCTGGAAGATAGCTTCTCTGTAGACGGGCAGGCTGGCAAAGGAATTTTTGCAGAAGCACCGGCTGAAGGCACTAAACGGCTGCAGTTTGTCAGTATAGATCTGTAACAAAACAGATAGAGCGTCTAGTTAAGATCTGCAGTCTTTGTGTAGAGAAGTCATAACATGTAACCGCCATGTTCTGACCTCTGAGAACATGCCGTCCCCAAACCACTCCACCCTTCTCATGCCTGGGGGAGAGGACTTAGTTTTCCAAGACATCACCATCCCGGGCCACATGGAGAAGCCCTTTAGTTTCCCCCACACCAGCTCCCCCATCCGGAACCCCTTCCCATCCTTTAGAAAACAAGAAGAGAAGCGGGTTCAGCACACTGGCTCGGACTCACCTGGGCTCACAGCGGTGAAGCATTATTACCTGGTACTGTTTGTGCTGTCCTCTGCGTGGAGTGGATCTAAGAGGGGACTTTTCATCCAACTGAAAGTTCAAAAGAAACTAATTATAAAAGGTCAAATATCACATTCAGTTCAGGCTAAAATGTTAATGTTTTTAGTGGTGAGATCCTAGTTTCTATGTTAAAATGTTTACTAGGTGAACAAAAAGATGGAATTAAAGTGATTTTCTATGTAAAACCAGGAGAAATTCTTTATATGTTCTAATCGTCTGGAAGCCGTTTAGATAAAGGGTGTGTCAACCACAACATCTCAAAGAAAGATTTTTGTGTTTATGACAAGCTGAAAGCTAAGATAAAGTAAATCTGATGAATCAGCTCTTGGTGGGCCAGTGCTAATCTGGTAGTATACATGAGTATACCTACCACCTCGCCGTTGGACTTGTGGTCATTACTGCGGTCCGTATTGAGGCCTGTGGGTTTGGACCAGGAGTTAACACCAGCCTGAAACACTGTACGGGCCTGTGGTTTCTGACGTAAGCTGCTCTCCCAGCCATAACCTCCCCTACTGGTCCCCTGAGAGACAGTAAAACCTGATTACACACCCAAAAACCATGCACATGCAAACGAATACAACAATGGGCTTGTGTGTAGGAAAATCGACAGATGACAAACTATAAAAACGAGGTGAAGAAATGTTGTTAGTACATGAGAGACAGAAGCATTAGCTGTGTTTTTGTTTCAGCTGGTGGTAAATAAAGTTGAATTTGTGACCAGAGATATTACAGTCACTGATTTGGGGTTAATTTAATTCAAAACCAACCATTAAACAAAATCTTTGACAGAAATGAAGCAGAAGTAAGAGAAACGAGCATAGTCAACTTCTAACAGCTCACCTTTACGTGTCACAGCACATGAGATGACACAGGATTTCAAGCACTTGTTATACATGAGTCCATAATTCAAATTTGGAGCCTTTAATAATTAGCTATAACAACATTCACAAGACTGATGACCTTAATTTGAGCTCTTTAACTAAAGTTTTTACCTCATTCGATAAACTGCCATTAACTCCAGACACGCCGTTACTGAGATCTTTAGAGACAAACAGAAATCAGATGTCAGTACAGCATGCTTGGCTTCATACGACAAATAAATACCTGACAGATTATTGTTAGAAATGCAATAAATTGTAGAAATGAAAGGAACATGTTTCTTACAGCTCATCTTTGTAAGGCGAACTTCACAAGGCTTCACAGTCACATCAAGGCCATTTGTTTCTGAAAGAGAAGATGTAAGTAATGGAATAGAACTGCTGCTTTATAGATCTGATGTACATATAGGAATATTTTAACTGCTCATACCTGGAGTGTGATTCTGGGAGTCCTTTACCCCAAAGCTGTCTCTAAGAGCTGAGTAAGAGGTGACGTCAGAATCAGTTTCGGTAGCAGAACAGGTCTCGGACTCTCCATCCTTTAAGGCCTTCAGTAGGACACGCAGAAAACAAGACAGCAAAATCAATTAAACTGTAAAAAAAAACAGAGAGAAAGAGCCGATCTGGCTCGTTCACTCACATACCTGAGAGAAGACGTGATGTGAATCTAGTGGAGGACACGAGAACGACAGCAGGGTCAAAATAAGCTTCCTGAAGACCGAGGTGGGCCTGGTGTCTTTAAGTGCCTGTGCCCAGTGCTTCTCCAGGGAAACCAGTGCTGTCTTGTCCCCCGCTCCCTCTCCAGCCAGCTGATACTCATGAAACTCTGCTGTGAGCTCTTTGACCTCCTCAGGGGAGCTGCAGATCCCCAGCTTTGTTCCAAGCTCCTGTATTGCTGTTTTTGTCATCTTCAGCCCGTTCTGAGGGTTAAGAAGCTGAGCAATGCTTTTTAGCTCCAAGTCGCTCAAAGGCAGCATCTCCGCAATGCAACCTGTGACTGCAACATAGAAGGACAATGCGTCTTCATCTACCTGCGGCAGGATCTCTGCAGCCTCTGAAGCTTTCAGGAAGTCTTCCACGCCTCCCAGGTTGAGATCTTGGCTCGACAACTGGAGTATCTTGTTTTTGAGGATTTTAGGATCAGGTTTCTTGAGGTAGTCAACAGCAGCTTCAGGCTGAAGGAAGTATGACGTGTACATGCCCAGAAGGGTGCTGGCTTCTTCTAGAATAAGGGACATATTATCCCAAGAAGCTGCCTGCATTTGACTCTGAAACTTCTGCAGGGGCTTCAAGGCGTGGTGCAGGAACATAAATGTTGCCTTGACTTTGGGATCGTTCAGCTGGGAGCAGAGTGACTTGGCTTTCCCATCGTCCTCGTGACAAGAACTGAAGTACGATATTAAATCTGTCCATATTTCCAAGATTTTTGTTACAAACTGGCAAAATCGAAGGCAGCTAATGTTGAGGTAAAATGCTTTGCCGTTCTCAGTGATGTCTGAGCCAAACAATACCTTAAGATTGTCATTACTGGTAGAGCAGGAAGAGTAGTGTGCATGAAGATCCACCATCAGTTCATGAGCCCGTTTAGGGAGCTCCTTAAGCCCAGCGTGACAAGCGGCATCAGCGGTGGTGTACAGACCTCCTAAGGCCACTACGTTTGGGTTGAGCTCCCTGAGATGTGAGTAAATCTGCTCTGAGGCGTCACCATTGCTACTGATATCAACAGCAACAGCAAGATTATCCGTGGACAGATCAAATTTCTTCAAGGTCTGCACCACTGCTGCGGCTGTGTGATCTGCAGCACCGTCCACCAACTGAAGGGCATCCAGGAATCGAATGCAGTGACTAGAAATTTCCACGTTAAAATAACCCACGAGAATCACAGAGACTACATCATCCTTTCCAACCGCCACCCCTCCATAAATGTAAACGCAGTAAGGAGTGTGTTGACAAATAGATGCTATATCCTCTGGGTACTGCGAGCCCAGCTTACAGCGTGCAAAGCTAGCTGACACCCGTTCTTCTTTAGTGAATCCAGTGGAATAGTGACTGTTAATGAACCGAACTGCTGCATCACTACAAGGAAGCCAAGCCGCAGCCCTTTTTTTGTGTTTGTTCGTATTTGCATGTCGGGTAAGCTCAGCAGCCCCGTTTCTAAACGTGTTTAAGTTGTTATTACAGTACATGCAGTAGGTGTACTGCTCTCCAATACTACTGGGATTTGCCCACTTGAAGTCATCCTTCCACTTTTTAAGGTAAGGAAATGATTTACGCTCTCCATTCTTCTCCACATCGGATCCTGAGTCAGAGCTTCCTGATGAGATCAGAGGGGGAAATTTAATGCACAAGTGTTACAAACGTGACAATAAACCAAAAACACTTCCTCTTTTGCTGCAGAACGAAGGGGAAGTTAGATCACACTTACGTGACTGGGCAGATGGCGGAAACGGGCTGATGTCTTGGCCATTACGGGCTTTCACAGGGTCGTAATCTTTATCTTTTACATTTGCAGTGTAGAAAACTTTGAACCACTTCAAGAACTCAAAGCTGATCCTAAAATCTCTTTCTATGAGCTCATCAGCTGGAATGGTCTGCATTAAAACGAAGCAACATTTAGTGATACAACAGTAAAAACGGCAACTTGTTAAACAGAATTTACCCATAAGTCTACAAAACTAAACTCTTCTGACACATTTTCTTTCCTAATGAAGGTATTTTATTTTTTAGGACACATTTTGAGAGCGGAACTACGCACCCTGGTGACTCCGATCGTGTTGAAGACCTCCTGAAGAAGATTGAAGTTGTGCCTGCAGTCATCCTCGCTTTGTGCATCAAATTTCACTTTACTTAAGTCAACAGATCCAGGAAAGGTGCAGTCCATGATCTGACAGTGACATGCACCTGTTGGAACAAAATGCATCTTACTCACAAAAATAACAGATGAAAATGCAACAAAGGGCTAAAACGTGCAGTGACTGCTCACCTGAGCCCATCTCTTGCACATCTGTGAAGTCTGTCTTCAGGAGCCTGTTGGTCCAGGCCACCACATAGAAACGACTGGACTTATCTTGGGAGGATGCTGGAGACACAACCTCTGAACCTGCCATCTTGCACCTGATTAATGAATAAATCAACAGTTACGTGTGAATAAGTTCATCATTAACATGAGACAAATGAATGATTAAAACCAACATTCTGTCACCATGCGTTACTAACCTCCTTTACAGATTTTATTCTTTTATTAAGAGAAAAAACTCTGATTTGCACAAGATGTAACAAAGTAATTTGCTGCCTAATACTGTGTTAAAAACAAGCTAAGTGCTGTACTCAGAAGCTGTTTGATAACAACCTACCTTTAAAGACTCCTGCTCTTCCATAGTAGCATTATGCTTAAACTAATTTGCATAGGCTTGGTCCCACCCTGATTTCCAGATTGGAAAAGGCACAAACCAAAGTGATTTGATTTCTTTCAGATTTTGCATTTTTAGGAAAAAAACAAACAAACTATAATAAGTGTAAAGAGCTCGGTTTCTGTCATTTTCAACCAGAATTACAAACACACTAATATACTGTACATGTAATTTTTAATGCAACATTCTGTGTGTTTTTTAATCCATGTATTTGTTATCCTACAGAGTAACTTCAGGCTAAAGTTGTCAGTCTGGCCAGATCTGCCCCTGCACCATGAAATATTGCTGTGGGTTGGGGGTGGGGGTGAGAATAGGCCAGTGGGTGGGTTGCCTAATCCTCCCTTTGTTTGATTGTAAAAGATAAAAACTCAGATTTCACTGTCAAATGAAAACCTGACGTCTACTCCTTCTGATCAACCTTCATTATGAACACATTCACGTTTAAACTTTAGAAACCGAGCCGCTGAATCCTCTTCAGCCACGCTGCCGACGTCTCCTCCCCCCTTTTCCCTTTAATGCATAGAAAGCATGCAGGAAATCTCGCGTTAACCATCTTTTGCCGCGAACCCCTCTTGCACACGCAAGTTTCACTTTGCCGTTCCTCAAAAAAATACAACCTCACACACGCAAATCTCATGGAAATCCACGCCAACCGAGGTTAAATTACCATATACGTAATTCACTTTTGCTTAGAACCAGTTTTTCTGCATAGTACAGCAATAGAAACATGTGTTTTCTAGTGAAGGACGGGTGTATTTTTCATGATTTTAGGTTGCTTTGTAGTAAACTAACAAAAGTCAAACACTATCCAGCAGATCTTTTATAACACACACACACACACACGACGCCTCTTTGTATTTGTTTGCTATTTTTGCCAGCTGGCGTTAGAAGACCAACAAGAGCCAAAAGCAGCAAGTAAGACCTGAAAGAAGTCAAACCAACCCTGATCTGTGCGGGTCTTTGTGTGTGTGTGCAGACAACGGCACAGATCACAAAAAGCCAAAACAATGAAACCTGCAGAAATACAACCCTGCGATCATCAAACTGGTAAAAAAAAGGCAGAATGTCTCATATTGATACTGTCCGGTCAGCAGCAAACCAGCTTGTTTTCTATTAAGCTGTGGTTATTCAATGCGTAACTTACCACGACCGTTGTCCTACAGGTACAGAGATCCTGCTCCTCTCAGATCCGTCCCAAAGCACACCAGAACCACCCCAGTGACGTCCATTCAACACGGGATTGGGCGCTCGGTACGGGAGGCAGTCCCGTCGAACATTACTACCCTACCCCCAAAAAGGCTAACAATCCCCGCACCCACCCGAGTCACGTGATGGGCCCCACGATGCCCGAGCCAAAATGCAAATGCGATTCTCGCCGTGTTCGGTTCTAATCAGTGACTGTAGAAAAAGAATCTAATTTAGATTAACAATTGATAACTTTACGTTAATCCCCACTCCGAAATCCAACAAGTTTAATCACTAATCAAATCAGCGTATAGTTCAAAAGGACATAACCTGAAACTTACTAGCGACCATTTACCGCTAGGTAGTTATAGGGCCCCCGAGAGCGCAGGGGGGTGGGGTGGTTTGGGCACTCAACGTTCAGCCTCTGCGCTGTCCGATAGAGCGCAGGAGGGGGTGGGGTGCGCACTGCGCACGGATCTTGCTGTCCGTGAGACATCCACGTGTCCGTGAGAGCCGGGGGCGAGGGGGGGTGCGCGCACGGATCGTTCCTCTGTGCTGTCCGGGAGAGCGCTGGGTGGTGGTGGTGTGTGTGTGTGTGTGTGTGTGGGGGATGTGCGGGGGATGGGGGTTGCGCGCGCACGGATCTTTCAGCCTCTGCTGTCCGTGGGTGGGGGGGGGCTTACTCATCCGGGCATCCGCTGCCGTCTCATAAGGAAACGCAGCTTTTGATATAAAGTTTCTCTTGTTCCCGAATACAATTTTTTTTTTAAGTATTTGTTCAAAATTACTATTCTTAGAAAACAGGTTATTTGTGCCTTTCCGAATACCGTGTTCGGGTTCGGCTCCACCCAGTTAGCATGATTGATACGAAAGTATTTCCTTCACTTTGTAAAAAGCTACATTAGCTAAAAGGTCCTATTATTATAATTATGCGGGACATAAGTGACTTCAAATAAATCATTATTTTACGACATGGGTGAGTCTTTAGATTTTTTAAGTATTGTGTATGTAAGCAAAGATGATAAACAGTAAAACTAATACCTACATGTTCTCTAATCACTTTACGTAGATTTTTATAGCATAATTTGCTAATCGTTCGTTGTTCCAAAAGATTGATGCATATTTTAAATGTGTGATAATGTCACAGATGGCATTGTTGTGATCTACATGTAAAAGTCATAAAAACTACTAAAAACACACCGACCGAAGCTAAATGCTGTCGTGGGCCATGATGGAAAATCAATGAAAACAAAACGCGTCATTACGACAAAGCCCAATATTGTTGTTTTTTTATTACGATGTTGTTCCCTGCTGTATGAGGGTACATACATGATGAGTACATGGTACATGCTTGGGTAACTATCTACAGAGTATTCACTAGGATATATACATAATAAGTACAGGGTACTTATGGGGATATGTATAAGTACAGGATACTTGCTGGAGTATGTACAGGGTAATTACAAGGATACATACAGAGTAAGTACAGGGTGTATACTGGAATACATACAGGGTACTTACAAGGGTACATACAGGCTAGCCACTAAAGACAGGATAACTACTGGGGTGCATACAGGGTATTAACTAGGATATGTACATGGCAAGTACAGGACACTTACAAAGATACACAGAGACCTAATACAGTTTACGAGGATAAATACAGGATATTAATTAGGGTGCGTACACGATAAGTAAAGGGCACATACTTGGGTACATACATGGTATTTACTAGGGTATTTACATGGTAAGTACAGTACTTGAATATGTAAAGAGTACTTATGGGGATACGTACAGGGTAAGTACAGGAACTTACTGGAGTATGTACAGGGTACTTTCTGGAATACCCATGTACTTACCCTGTAACACAAGTCACTTCATGATACAGCCTGGTCCCTGAATGTATTCCCATAAGCACCATGTACTTAGCCTGTACATACCCCTCATCATGTAATTTAGTTTATAACAAAACACAATGGAACAGAAAAAAGTGGGCTTAAATACACAAAAAGCCTAGCCTATTGAACTAGACCAAATTCTTGCCTTGCAAAGTTTGTATGTATATTCACATATATAGGATGGCTTGCCAGGCTACAAAAAGCCTTTTAATTGCACAATTGTTTTATCATTCTTTTCCCTTTGTTGTTTGATAATGCTATTTTCAGATCTTAGCCCAGATGTTTGAACCTTGTACCAAATGATATAGTAATTGAATGTTTTTATTATAACAATAAAGGACTCCTCTGAAATATTTTTTCACCCACAGTTAATCCAATGATAATGGCTAACATTAATCAACATATAGGTTTATCTTTGCTTGATATGTTTACCACACTGGTAATAATTTTATGGTGACGTAATGGTTAGGACATCAATGTGTTGAAGGTTCAAACTTCAGCTGGGGCTTTGTGGAGGTTGGATGTTCTCCTTGTGCCCGTGTACTATTTTATTCACACAGTCCAAGCAAGGCTGGATTAACCAATGGGCATTATGGGCACGGGCCCACGCCCACTAGGGGCCCATGTGAGCAGCCCTAGGAAGGGGGTTAAAAGAGGTCTAACAGAAAAACATCAGGGAGACATTTATTATACTGTAACTGACTCAGCTACTGGGCACAACACACACACCGCTAAGATAATCAATTAAAAGGCTTTATTTTACAGGTGGAGTTACTTCACCTTTTTATCCAAGTCTGTGTGCCTCTCTCCAGCGTCTCCTCAAGTACGGAGAGCACCGATTGTTCATGCGCTCCAGATGTGGCGCCAAACAATCTCACTCACTTCCGCTCTACAAAAGCGATTCTTAAAGCCACGCACAGCCCCTCCCACTGGGCATTATTGAAATACATAGGATTATGGAAGGAAAAGAAAAACACAACAGAATGTAACTGCATATAGATGTGTAGTCTAAGGGCCGTGATTTGCTGTTTAACCTCGCGTTGGCACAGGCAGCAGGCTGCGTCTTTGTTCATATAATTGCTGCTTTACAGCGCTGCACTGCATGTAGTACCGGAGTGTTCCACTAGGGGGCAGACGAGAGTACTCAGACCGGATAGAGAGCCAGTGCAACCAAAACAAACATGGCGTCAATTAAGGAAATCAGTAACTGGTTAATTTTGAGATTACAGCAGAAAAAAGACAGCAGCGGTATCGTAGATGGTGTGAAAGACCTCTAAACCAGAGACGGAGTCACCATGGTGAGTGTGTCTCGCTCGTTTTGTCAACTCCACCTATTGGTTACTCGCATATTACAGCATTCGGGCGCATCGTGTTAATTTCGGGAAACGCGCACAAACGACGCTTCAAATCAACGTAAGCTACGCGTGGCAGCCATTTTAAACATGCGTACGCGTCGCTAAACAGCAAGTATATCACGGCCCTAAGAGTGTGTGTGTGTGTGTGTGCATTAAGCTACGCGTGGACGGGGCAGAATCAGCAGTAACAAGGAGAGGGTGGGGTGGGGGTGGGGGGCTTTGGGCATTTTGTGCCCAGGGGCCCTTGCAATCATAATCCGGCCCTGAGTCCAAGCTGTAATTAGTTATTCTGAACTGATCGTGATATATGATAAATGACTTCTACAGCGCCTTTCAGAGTCAGACCACCCCAAAACGCTTTACACTACAGCAAATCATTCATCTGTTCACACACACATTACCACACTAGTGATGAGCTCCATTGTAGCCAAGCTGCCCTTGGGCACAGAAGCGAGGCTGCCGAGCACCGGTGACCACCACCAGCAGGCCGGGAGGGTGAACACAACAACTGATATAACTGTGGGAGCCTGGGTTCGAACCAGCAATTACAGGGTGAACTCTTAACCTCTGAGCCACCGACGCGCTTACACGAGTGAATTTTCTGCAAGGATGTCTGTCTTTGACAATTTATTTTGCAAAGGTTTTGTCAGACCAGAAATAAAAAAAGCAAAATTAATATTGAGTAAACATTGTTGCAACCCAAACATTAGTAGCCTACTTATCTTTGCTGGAAAAAAATTCAGATTTCTGTTAAGTGCTATGAATAATGAGAGTGGCAGAGACTTAATGTCTGAATAGAGCATGATCAGAAACTCAAACTAAACACTTAGAATTATTCTGAAAACAACTTCCTGGGTTTTGAAGGCCTTCATGATGGCAGTAAGTGTAGTCCACCAAGGGGTCACAGGGTCAGGGTGGTCTTTGTTAGCCTGACCACTTCTCCTGCAGCCCATCCCCCAAAAGGCAAGGGTCATCACGGTGGGGAGACCTACAGAAATGTTCACTTTCTCCACAAGCTGTGATGATGTTCTGTTTTTGTAGCTCACAGTCTGTGAGTCGAGTGTGTGCAAATCAGGATTTAAAAATGTTGATTGTACAAAAATTTCATTAAATTCCAATCTAAATGATGTGTCAGGTCAAAAGGTCAAACAAAGGAATGTCAGACAAACAAACTAAAAAACCCCATAAAATTCAAACTGGTAAAAAATGTGGGAAAGTGTTATTATTTACATAGTAAAGAAAGCGCATGCTCTCGTGTAATAAATTAATAAATAAAATTAAATCAGCATTTGTAAACTTGTAAAACTGACCTAAAAAGGGCATTTTCACTATATAGCTGATAACAAAAGCAGGGCAGGCTCAGTGTTTGATTAGATTATCTACTCATCATTTAGGTTTATTATTAACTTTTCATAAAGAATAAAACCTCACTGCCCTAAATGTGTTTTACTTGTTATTGCTATAATACTTGACTTACAATTACTGGCAACCCATCAGTGTAGTAGGGAACATTTGTTGCCATTGATGGTGTAAAAGGCACTAAAACATGAACAAAAAAACTAAATGAATAGAAGTGATAAAACAGTTTACTCTGTCAATATAAAGTTTGTAGTTCTGAAACAAACGAGAAGACGTCAAACCAATACCCATAAGCTCAACAACGTTAAAGCAAACCCCCCTGCAGGTTGTTATCAGACACACGTGTATATTAAATTAAGAAGAAAGAGCTGACAGAACATGGATCTATATTTGTAAAACATTTATCTGGGGAACAACACAGATTTAACGGTTGTTGGTCCTGTTGTGTTTGACCATATTCACACAGCAAGATACTAATGACAATCTTAAAGTGACAATGTGTCGTTTTTACTGTTAATCTCTGGAAATATCCGTCGAAATGTTGTTGAAAATGAATTAAATGATGGCCAGTTGTTGAAAAATATTGCTTCGTAACATATAACCATAAAAATCGGGTGTCAAATACATCGGCGCGGATCTAAGTCTCTGGGCGATGCTATATTAGATGTGATGTTTCCATCGCGGCTCTGCAATATCGCGTGGAAATCGGGGGCAGTTCCACTGGACTGGCAGACCGGGGGGGGGGGGGGGGGGGGTTGGCTATTTAAAAAGGGGGACCGCAGGGTGTGTTCCAACTACAGGGGGATCACACTCCTGAGCCTCCCTGGTAAGGCCTATTCAGGGGTTCTGGAGAGGAGGGTCCGTCGGATAGTCGAACCTCGGATCCAGGAGGAGCAATGTGGTTTTCGTCCTGGCCGTGGAACACTGGACCAGCTCTATACCCTTGGGGGGGTCCTGGAGAGTGCGTGGGAGTTCGCCCAACCAATCTACATGTGTTTTGTGGATTTGGAGAAGGCGTTCGACCGCGTCCCTTGGGGGGCCCTGTGGGGGGTACTCTGGGAGTATGGGGTACCACGCCCCTTGATACGGGCTGTTAGGTCCTTGTACGACCAGTGTCAGAGCTTGGTCTGCATTGCCGGCAGTAAGTCGGGCTCGTTTAAGGTGAGAGTTGGACTCCGCCAAGGCTGCCATTTGTCACCGATTCTGTTCATAACTTTTATGGACAGGATTTCTAGGTGCAGCCAAGGTGGTGAGGGGATCCGTTTTGGTGGCCTAAGGATCAGGTCTCTGCTTTTTGCAGATGATGTGGTCCTGTTGGCTTCATCAGAACGTGATCTCCGGCTTTCGCTGGAGCAGTTCGCAGCCGGGTGTGAAGCAGCTGGGATGAGAATCAGCTCTTCTAAATCCAAGACCTTGAGTCAGAAAAGGGTAGAATGGTAAATGGTCTGTATTTGTATAGCGCCTTCTTAGGGTTCTACAACCCCCCAAGGCGCTTCACAACACAATCAACTCAATTCACCCATTCACACGCTGGTGGGGATGAGCTACGATGTAGCCACAGCTGCCCTGGGGCGCACTGACAGAGGCGAGGCTGCCGAGCACTGGCGCCACCAGTCCCTCCGACCACCACCAGCAGGCAAGGCGGGTTAAGTGTCTTGCCCAAGGACACACAGCAGCATTCTCTGGCCGGAGCCGGGATCGAACCTGCAACCTTCCGATTACTGGACAACCCGCTCTACCTCCTGAGCTACTGCTGCCCAATGCCTTCTCCAGGTCAGGGATGAGGTCCTGCCCCAAGTGGAGGAGTTTAAGTATCTCGGGGTCTTGTTCACGAGTGAGGGAAGGGTGGAGCGCGAGATCGACAGGCGGATTGGTGCTGCGTCTGCAGTGATGGGGGCGTTGTGCCGGTCTGTCGTGGTGAAGAGAGAGCTGAGCCGAAAGGCAAAGCTCTCGATTTACCGGTCGATCTACATTCCTACCCTCACCTATGGTCACGAACTTTGGGTAGTGACCGAAAGAACGAGATCGCGGATACAAGCGGCCGAAATGAGTTTTCTCCACAGGGTGTCTGGGCTCTCCCTTAGAGATAGGGTGAGAAGCTCGGTCATCCGGGAGGGGCTCGGAGTAGACCCGCTGCTCCTCCACATCGAGAGGAGCCAGTTGAGGTGGCTCGGGCATCTGGTTAGGATGCCCCCTGGACGCCTCCCTGGTGAGGTTTTTCCGGGCACGTCCAACCGGGAGGAGACCCAGGACCGAGCTTCACCCTATCTCTAAGGGAGAGCCCAGACACATTTGGTTTTTGACATTCTAAATTATTATAATGACCCACTCTTGAGGAACCGTAGAAAGAATTTTTGCAGCTGATTACTTAAAAAAAAATCCCTTCTATAAGCACCATAAACAAGAAGAAGAAGAAGAAACAATCTTTTATATAGCGCCTCTCAAGATAAAAACCATGAGGCGCTTCACAAAAACAAAAAGTAAAATCAAAATAAAAAAATGTTTAAAAAATATCAAAAAAGAGAAAAGTAAAAATTGTGATTAAAAAAGGATGTGAAAAAAAGGGGGTCAAAAAAACTGGCCCATGAACTCATACTGGTCTGATGATCATGTGCTACTGGGCCACATAGGAATAAAAAGTCAATAAACAAACAACTTTATATATACATATATTTTAGTCTGTAGGGTATTTTATTTTGAAAATGTACTTAAATATTGCATAATAATAATATTGCAGTGAGACAATAATAGAAATAGACAGGCACAATGGTTTCATTTGTATTATACAGAATGTGTAATAATTACATTTTATGTTATTTTGTCTTTTTCAGAAAACTTTTAAAACTGATTTCAGTCTTTTGCTAACAAAACAATGTTTGATTTGTATTTTATTAAAGGGAACAATACCAATTAGGTAAACATTTTCTTTCTGTTTCATAATTAGAAATATTGCTAAATAGCTGAACCTAAACGGGGAAAAGAGAACAGTTGAGGTAATTTCAGCATTCATTCCCACTGTGAATATGTGCTCCATGAAAACCAACTCCTGCTGTTTTGTGAGTAAAATAACAATAATGGCAACGAGAGCACAAACAACTACACGCAATCAGCAGTAATTACCTGAAAACGTGTCTGATATCAGCATATTTGTTGGATTTGAGTCTAATGAGACATTGGACTGATTCTGGGAGGAGTGTGGCCTGAGAAGGAGGAGGGACAGCGGCCTGGGAAGGCGGGAGGGGGAGAAAACAGAAGCAGAGGTTGACAGAGGCACAGAGAGAATCTGGCTTAGAGGATAAGGCCTGACAGGTGCAATCAGATGAGTCGCACAGCCACGACAAAGTGGATGTCAGTTCAGCCACGGGAGACCGCTACTAGCATGTCACCCCCAATCTGGAGGATTGACAAAGAGTTGTTGAGCTTTTAGGCAGCAGGGAGGGATTGCGTCCCTCTACGATGACCCTTTAACAGCTGACGAGGCTGAGCGGTATCGTAACCATTAAGAAAAATCATGGGTGGTACGGGCAGACTGAACAGATGTGGCCAATTGAAGGTTTATGAGTGTTCAGATCAGGTAGAAGTCATGGATGGGTTCCTTCATGATGGCAGTTGGCTTTCTGACAAGCAGGACTAGTTTATAGTTGGACTTTGAAGCCACATCAGGATGCCTGTAAGTTTAGTAAGCAGATGTTGTGTCAGAGATAAAGCTTATGTTCCACGCTGTGGTTAGGTCACCGGCGTCAAACGCACAATCTGTCTTTGTGTGGCAGGACCACATTTCCTCTGGGCCCCTCAGTCAGCGGAGAGGTCCTCGAGAGGTGTTAGGAAAGAGCCGCTTCTGTAAGGCAGCTGGTCATAAAGGCACCGGTTTATCTAAAACACTTTCCTGTTGCTTTTATTTCCACGTGGTACTCACAAATAAGCCTGCTGTGAGACTAATTAGCTTTTGGCCACTTGGGAGCAGCAAAAACACTTTATATAATGAATAGTAACTTACTGGTGTCTGTAAGCTGATAATGAGTCAGAGCAGTTGTTTAGTCACACACAAAATGTAAATATAACTCAGTCAGCTTTAATTGACTTACTTGATCACCAGGCAGTTTGGGGTTTTAAACTTTTATTGGGACTTTTAAATTTTTGCTTTGTGATGATATTTTAACACTTTCAGAAGCCTCAGAGGCCGTGGAGCTGGTGGAAACGGCTAAATGCTTGGGCCTGCACATGTCTATGTCCTCACATGGGCGACTAACACAGCCAGCATCATTAAAAATAATAATCCATAACAGTCGGGTACAGGAGCTGCAAAGAGAGGTTAGATCGGCTCAAAGTGACTCACAGTCTCCATCCGCTAGAGGCCATGAACACCAACAGGTACAGAAGCAGAGTAAAGACTGTCATAATGGACTCCACCCAATGAAGCTGGAGCAAAACCCAGACAGCGAGGCTGAAGAAAGTTCTCCTCTGAGGCTGTGAGGCTCATGACCTCTGACCTTTGAGCTATTCTTTATATGTTGTATACCTCTGATTTCAAGTTATTTATTTCAGACTGGCTTCCACGTCTCAAACATGCAGTTGGACGACATTACTGATCAAATCAGAATATTTTATTATTTATAGAA
Source organism: Aphyosemion australe (assembly GCA_006937985.1). Taxonomy (NCBI): domain Eukaryota; kingdom Metazoa; phylum Chordata; class Actinopteri; order Cyprinodontiformes; family Nothobranchiidae; genus Aphyosemion; species Aphyosemion australe. The sequence continues at coordinate 36,167 of SSNS01000826.1, forward strand.
CATGCCAGCAGCCCAGCTTCCTTACGCGTACTCATGCGTTCTGCTTCCAATAGGTTTACATCAAAGACTGAATATTAATTTGCTGCTAAATACACCCTGCCCAATGCAAGGTGCCATTCTGACAAGATAATCACCATTTTTCACTTCACCTGTCAGTGGTCATAATATTATGGCTGACTAGAGCAAGTAAAGTTTCTGGGGTGAATTAACTTCAACTCACTCGTGGACAGGAGCGGTTTCTTTGTTTTCTAACAGTCAAGTAAATTAAAACGGCGGGGCATATTTCACAGCCCATATAGCCAAAAAGAAGAAGATGAGAACTCTGATCGACGTCATTTGAGGTAAAATGAAGCAACGTTTGATGGAGGAAATATAATATTCACGTGTGATAAAATCAGAATCACGATTCCTGCCCTTTGGGTGGAAATCACCATAACCCCAAACACACGAAGCCTAATCTGCAGTAATCGATTCTTTTAGCCTCTTCACAAGAACAACATACATCAACCTTGGTGGCCAATTTACAAAACACTATTTACTCGGCACTTATTGAGCTCCGTCGGGCCTTATCAGGCCCCCTGCCATTGAGAGTGCAGCCACGTGTGTCTGTACTAGAAGTGAGTAGCAGAATAAATGAGATGTGCCAACGCAGAAGGTAACTTCAGCAGGCAAACAACTTTAAAAAGTAAGACTTTTCAAGAAAGCTAACAACCTGGTTCCTCCAGAGAGAGAGACCGACAAAAGCTAAACGTAGCCACTCGCACCTCTCAGGTGAAACAATTTCTTTACAACTCCAGTAGGTTTCATCTGTACCCAAAATCTTTAAGTTTCATTCCTTCACGTCCAAATCTGAGGCGATGGTTCTCAATCAGAAAATGGTGGATTACCAATTGTTTAGGGGGGAGGTCCTGCCTCAAGTGGATGAGTTTAAGTATCTCAAGGTTTTGTTCATGAGCCTGTGAAGGATGTAGGGGGAGGTCAACAGGTGGATAGGAGCAGTGATGCAGATGCTGAACTGGTTTCTTGCAGTCAAGAGGGAGCTAATCATTAGCAAACCCAAGAATCTGGGAGGGATTTGGAGTAGTGCTCCCTCATTAAGAGCAGCCAGGTGAGGTGCCTCTTGGACACTTTCTAGAGAAGGTGTCTAGGGCATGTCCTGCTTGGACGAGATCCAGAGGTTGACCCCGGACCCTCTGGAGGGATTATATCACTAGACTGGCCTAGAAAAAACTTGGAAGTCCACCAGAGGAGTTGGTAGAGAAGATGGCAGTCTGGGTTCTCCTGCCAGGGCTGCTGCCCTCATGTCCCGGATAAATGCAAGAGAGGAGACATTTGTTCACCCCGTTGATTCAAAAAGATAGCGACGACCTATGAGATATGATCTGTTTATTCATGTATTTTCATGTGGCAACCACTTAGGCAGACATTCATTATAGTTTGTTTTGTTGCTGACAATTATGACTAGTCAACCTGATAAAAAGGTCCTACATGAATAAAGCTTATTCTGTTATTGGTAATGTTCATGCATTTTAAAGAAGACTGAGGGAAGGTTAATCCACAGTAACCTTTGGCATGGTGGTCCTTGCTATTCACTTTAATGGCTGTGCTGTTTCAGGCTAAACTTCTACATGTTGCAACAAGTTGCTGCAGCAGATGCATAAATGGGATTTGACCCATTTCACTCAACTTCTTGAGAATTTCTTTAAAAACGTACCAAAAGGAGAGTTTTAGAGTTGGTAGTGGGCAGATTAGTTAAACATTGAGCTGAAACACGTGTATCACGTTGACATTTAATTCACCGTTATCACAAAAATATTCATTATAGCTGCTGTGAGGAGGCTATTGTCTTTCCTGTCTCTCGGATCCACCCCCTCATAGATTTACAAAGCAAATGATGGGGATGGCAGGGTGGAGCCCGGTTCTCCAGCGCTCATTAATCCCATGTCAATGACGCACGTGGGGGAGTGAGTGCACGTTTGAAGAAGAGGAAGTGAAGAGTGTCCTGCGGCCTTCCTCTCCTCATCATTTTGTCCCAGTCCTCGTCTCCCTGAATAGATGTGCACATATAGCTCTGCACCTTCATACAGGCCTTATCTCTCCCCCCATAGTCCGTCGCTTGCTGTTACTTAGTTACCAGTTGCCTTCATTTGCCTGGGCTGCATGTGTTTCCATGGCGACCGTGCCCATTCTGTCGTCTCCTGGCTACCTCGCTGCGGTGCTGTCCCGATGGCCTGCAGCCACCCCGGGCCTCGACCCACAGCTCCCCTTCCTCCCTCCTTCACAGTCCCATACGGCTGTCAGAGTGTGTTCACGTCCCGCCGCAGCCTCTCACCATGCCAGACTGCTGGAATACAACTTCTGGCTGCTCCTTGTGGCGGCTGACAGGATGCAAACAGGCACGAAAGATCCAGTCAGATGGTAAAAACAGGCCATATTAAAAGAGGTTTAGACCTATGAGGTGAAAAATGACCACAAAACTATTTTATTTCTATACACTCATTAAATGCATGGAAACACATGAAACAAATTTATATATTCAATGTAGATTTGACAAGAAAACACTAATCTGTTACCATTTATTTCTACCAGATATTATATATATGCTGTTAAACATCATATAGTGTTTATTTTAAAGGAAAAATATTAAATGTGCACAATTACTATTTAAAAAAGAAACTTATCTTTCATGGATTTGTGATTAAATTCCAAATATCGTCAGACCTTATCTTTGTCAAAATACATTCAAACCGTTCAGAGCATTTTTGCACCATATTATAGAACCATCAGCTGTAGTGAAAGTAGAAATCATTGCACATATAAGGAGATAAATTAATCAATAAAGGAAACAAGAAATACCAAAGGGAAAAAAATGAGAATGAATTGTATGAGTGTATGAGTAGATAGAGTTAATACAGGTTAAATGCTATGTTATTTCTACTTTTCTCAAAGAAAATATACTTTTATAACCATTTAAACATTAATAAACATCCACAAAATAGGGGGTATGCCTTTAAAAAGGAAAGAAACGGCTCTACTTCAATCAAATCTACATTTATTTTGTTTTAACCTTGTTAAATCAAATTTGTTGATCATACTTTCACATTCAAGTTGACTGTTGTTCTGTCTTATCAGTTTGGAAATCATTTTTATTTACTCTGTTTTAAACATGTAGGTTAAAAACCTTGTTTTTTAAAGTGGATTTCCTAGAAATGATGTGCAGCTGACTTAAAACACATTTTCAGTATTAATGTGTTCATAGAAATAATAATAATGCACAAAAATCAATAAAAACACCTGAGACACGTATATTCACTGACGTATATTCAGTCGCTTGCAGGACAGGCTCTGTTCAGGATGGGTGACACAAAGGAGCTGCATTTTCCTTCTTCGCCATCAGGGAGCAGTAGTCATCAAATAGTCCCTCGCTCCATTCTGCTGGCTGATCCAGCCTGGGCTGAGCAGGGTAAAGTTGTCTGCCTAACCAAGGCTGATTCATCGTCTCTCCGTGCTGAAAGTGTCTCCCTCTCATCCTGTCAGTCAGAATAACAACACAGACGCTGTTTGTCCCCCAGTCCCCTCACAAAGACTTCTGTTTAACTCTTCTTAGGTGGTTTCCCATCGTTAAAAGTAGGTTTTGTTTGGTTTCACTGCAGCTACATTATATCTTTTACCAGCCTATCACCTGAAATACAATCAATATTATTTACTGACATAATGAGCTGAGGAACCAGGTGTGACCCAATAGGAGGTGTGTGTGTACACAACTTCAGTGGGCCCTCACATGTTTGCAGACACAATCATCTCCCCTGTGGTGCATAGCTGGATTTGACTCTTCCAGTGAAAATACAAAAAAAATCTCTGGTTTTCTTTTGAATTGATGATTTTACTCTGTTTCCTAAAACGTTTTGATCCTGTTTGAATTGTGAGCTTTTGTAATAATAGTGTGTAGTTCCTCGAGAGGGACGTGGGACGTGGACAGCCTTCATAAATGAAGCATCTGAGACTTTTGTATTCAGTTTATGCTTTGTGTTTATTTTGTATATATACTGTAGTAGAACGTGCAAAAGAAATGATTCAAAAAGTTGAACCAATGCACCCCCTAGTGGATGGCTGCAGTTTGAAGTCGTGACTTAAAAAATAAAAATACCCTTTGGATCTTGTTTAGCATTCTTGTTCATTTTTGTCATTTTTACCTTTCTGCTGCATTTTTTTCTTTGAGTTTAGCTGTAATTAGTTACTTGATTAAAAAACACCATGAATGCATATGAAGGAGAGAACAGACTCAACATGGCAGATCCTGCAAACTGGATGTCATGGCTTCACTTTTGAACGATATAAGTGGAGAAGACACTTTGTGATATTTAAAATGTGGCAAACCTTGAAGGGAAAAAGTTAAGATTATCCTAATAAAGTCTAGCATGATTTCATCATATCCTTGGTAAACAAAACAAAGAGTTTGAACCATAATAGCAGTTGTAGAAACATCTAAGCAGTGCAGCCTTTTCACATCTTTTGATGAATCTTTTCTTATTTACCTTCTTTGCTTACAGATACAAAACACTTGATCAGATGTTTTTGGGAGGGCTTGTGTGATGTGTTGATGGCCAGTCAGTGTCTTACCTGCAGAAGATGGTGATCTCAGGTTGGAGAAAACAGAACGTGTTCTCATACTGGACTCAAGCTAACAGCTACTTAGAGCATTACGCGTTCAAGATGGAACTTCTGGCATCTAAAACAACGCAGTGAGTGAATGATGAAAAAGTAATCTTGTCACTTGTTGTGTAGGACACACAAGTGTTTGTCATAAAAATATGTTTTAATAAAATCTGCAGCGCTACGACACCAATAAACCAGCACAAGAGCAAAAAAATCAGGAGTTTAAATTCTATCATACCCAGAGACGTATGCTAAAAACATCATTTAAGCAATGTGTTAAAAATTATTTGGTCAATAAATCAAAATTGTTGCTTCAATTCAAACTACTGGAAGATGCAGAGAAGCGGAAACATTCTACATTTCCTCTAAAAACCTTGAACCATTTCCCACAAAAACCCTAACTTTCCTTAAATTCCTGGTGACAAAACTCCAAGAGGTTGTGTGCATCACGTTCCATATTTATAAATGCAGTAAAATCAGATCTCATGTTCTTGATTTTAACACAGATTAGTTATAAATCGGCCTTTGCTACTGTTGTCACAGAAAAAAAGCCTGCAGCACTTGTAGCAGGTAGATGAACCTTTTTAGATCAACATTTTTACTAGATCAGTAGCACCAGCGGAGGGGGGTGGGGGGGCAATGGCTGCCTCTATAATTTATGGCTTCTTTGTCACTTATGTATACATCCGTCCACCTTTAGGAAGACTTTAAGAAGGCACTTTAAGAGTTGTTCAAAGCTCCAAACTGTTCATTCCTTTTTGTCCATGTTGGGTTGACCCAAATCGCCCTCCTCCCAGAAACCTCCACCAGCTCCACTTTTGGGACCTCAAGGCATTCCCTGGACAGTCTGAGGACTTAATCCCTCCGACCCAGGTAGGCATCCATTCAGAACAAATACTTGTCTCGCCCAAATGTCCAAACTCTTCACCCTATCTCTAAGGTTGAGTCCGACAACCCTACGAAGGAAACTCAATTCAGTTGCTTGCTTTGTCTTAGCTTCATGAGCTACTTTCAGGTTTAACACAGAAGACAAAACTAAGAAAACCTAGAAAAATAAAACTCGTGTTTTTACAGCAATCAGATGACGACACCTTCATGTTTGCTGGTTGTGACTGATTAAGTGAAATTGAAAGACTGATTTTTACTTTGATGTTTTTTTTTTCCAGACTCTTTCATTGTTCATATTGTTATTGATACATTTATATTTCATGCAAGGCCTTTTGAATTATGTTATTTCATAAACCTGAGAGGCCTCCTTTTTATGTTTAAAGATCAGCAACTCAAATGCAAACTATTAAGTTAAGTTAAATGCTGATATTTGGTAAAAATAAAGTTTTCCTGTTGTCCCTAATGGAGCTTCTATAATGGGATTTTTCACCTTTTTGCACCACATAAACACATCTTTGCAAGTCATGAAACTTTAAAGTTAGATCATGGGCTGCTTTATTATTATTATTGCAAATTAAGAAGATCAACTCTGAATTTGTTTTCTAGAAAATAGTTGATTTTAAATTAATTTATAATTGTACTTTTGTGTGTTAGATTATCTTGATTCGACAGTTTGAGCAAAGTTAGCAAGAAGTGTGTAGACTGTGTTTTGTCCAGCGATTAAAAATACTTTCAGTTCCTCAAGAAAAAGGAGCACATCACTAATCTCACACAAATATGCCGTTGCATGTCACATGGGGGGACGTGCGGGAAATTGGTGCTATAGAACTAAGTCAGAATTTCCCAAGATTTCATTTTGGGAGGAAATGCATCACAGGTCATGGCTTTTTGACAGTTTTCTGCAAGTTTCAGTAAGACGGTTAGTTTTTTTTGTTGGACTGTACTTTCAGAATTTGCTGTTAGATCAAGATCTTTCTGCACACAGTGTGCATGTTCTCCCTGTGCACGCGTGGGTTTTCTCCAGGTGCACCAGCTTCCTCCTACAGGCTAAAAACATCCATGTTAGGTTAACTGGTGACTCTAAATTGACCCTGGATGGTCTCTGTGTCTCCCTGTGATGGACTGAAGACGTGTCCCCCACCTCTCGCTTGATGAATCCTTGAGTTAACCACCAGCTCCCCATGAGGATGAATTTAGAAGATGAGTGAGTGGTTTTTTTTTTTTTTCTAACATGGTAAAAGATAACAAAACTTCCACTTGAAGCAGAGTTGCCTAAATTACCTCCCCTACAACTCCTCTGGCTGGAGGAACTTGATTGAGCAACAACATATTTGTGTAAGATTCCTGCTGTGCCCCATTCACAGAAGGAACTGAAAGTGTTTTCCATCCCTGGACACCACACAGACTACAACATGTTCAGGGCAGACTGATTTAATAGAGGCAATACTGCATAGGAACGAGGAAAAAACAAATGATCCAGTTCTCATGATGTTCTGAAGAGGCCGTAAACAGACTGCCCTCCTGCATGTGTGTTTGAACACTGGATTTTTTTTTTTTTTTTGCATGTGGGTTATCTCAGTGTGAGACAGTTCTTGCTGTGGCTCTCCAGGACAGGATAGAGAGCACTCAGTGGGAGGCTGTGAGCATAATTACAGCAGTTTTGCCTCATTAGGAGTGAGGAGGCATGACCCTGCCTGCCCATAGGATGGACAGCTGGAGCACACGAATGGAGGCACTGAGACATGATATCTGCTCTGGGAGGATCTACGAGGGCAGTTCTGAGTCCTAAAAAACATCCATGTGACGGTAGCAGTGATGGTTCACATTTAGGCCCCCTTTAACACTGTTTCTCTGTAGTACAATAATGAATAAAGACTACATTTTTACATTTTTATAGGAATGAGGGGTGGGTGTAGGGATGGGATGCTAAAGGAGATACAGTTCCCATGGTGGGAGCTACAAGATGTAGAAAATGACTCTGCAAACTTAAATGGAAAGAATATTTGTATATACTGATAAGGATGTTTTTAATTATAGCACTCATTTTTTTTTAAACTGGTTAAAATAGAATCCCCACCTGTTGAGGCTGCTTTACTTGTAGCGTTGTAGCCAAAGAGAGCTTGTATCCAGCTGCAGCAGGAAGCTGGAATCCCATGAGCCCTTGCATCAAAATGCTGTTTTTACTCTTCTTGTTGCCATGGGGCCATCAGTTAAACAGGTAATCCATTCAGAGAGTTTGTTCTTTAGATTTAAAAATGGATGTTGTACAGGACCTTGATGATTGACAGCCACCATGACAAAATCCCCCTACCAGCATTTATTGCGTAGATACTGAAAATTTTCAATTAATGGTGCTGCACCTGCTTCATCATCTCACCCCCAGAGATGACGTCAGAGACTTTTAACCGCCAGCAGGGCTTATTTAAATTAAACATAGTTGTGAAGCATGTTCAAAAAGAGCCATTTAACCAACTGCAACTACAGAGTTTGTATACTGAAAACAGTTGAAGCATTAATGACAATTGTTGAAGATAATTTGATCTTTGTGAACTTAGCATAAGTTGATTTTTTGCAACAATAATTCATGGTAAAAAAAAAAATCTGGTTTCGTTGGAAAGCCTGATTAGGTACCGTTACTACAAGGAAAACCCTGTGAGGATTAATGTGCATCCGTGGAACGAGCAACACTGCTAAAGGTGTTGGTTGTACCATCAACAGAGTGAAAACCAACTTGAGAACATTACAGGGGAGTGAGTGGTTGTAATACTAGCTAAGGGGATACGTTCTGTCATTTTACTGTCATTTTAAATCTGTAGGTGAACATATTAGACATGACTGAACCTCTATCTGTTTAAGGATGTAATAAATGAGTACTTCACACAGAAGGGGTCTCACTTCCAGATGGAACAATAGCAGACATTGAGGACATCTACAAGTACCTTGGTATCCCACAAGCAAATGCCAACCTCGATGAGGCTGCAAGGAAAGGAGCTACTACCTACAACCAGTAAGGCAAGTCCTAAGAAGTCAGCTCAATGGCAAGAACAAGATCTGGGCAATAAACAGCCACACCCTACCAGTAATCAGATATCCTGCAGGAATAATAATCTGGCCAAAGGAAGAAATACAGACCACAGATGTTAAGACACGGAAGCTCCTAACCATGCATGAAGGGTTCCATCCCAAGTCCAGCACCCTGAGAGTGTACACTAGCCGTAATAAAGGAGGCAGAGGACTAGTGAGTGTGAGAGCCACTGTCCAGGATGAAACATCCAAGATCCATGAGTACATCAAGGACAAGGCCCCAACAGATGACATGTTCAGTGAATGTCTCAGACAATGGTAAACAGAGGAGGAGGTGCTGGAAATACCATCATGGAAGGACAACACCTACATGGGATGTACCACCAACAGATAACTGAAGTGGCTAAATATCAAGAAATCCTACCAATGGCTAGAAAGAGCTGGTCTGAAGGACAGCAGAGGCACTCATCATAGCTGCACAGGAACAGGCCCTGAACACCAGAGCAACAGAGGCCAAGATTTACCATACCAGACAAGACCCAAGGTGTAGGCTATGCAAAGAGGCCCCTGAGACCATCCACCACATAACTGCAGGGTGTAAGATGCTGGCAGGGAAAGCATACATGGACCGCCACAACCAATTGGCTGGCATAGTGTACAGGACCGTCTGTGCAGAGTATGGACTGGAAGCCCCAAGGTCAAAGTGGGAACCACCCCCCTAAGGTGGTAGAGAACGAGCGAGCCAAGATCCTGTGGGACATTCAGATCCAAACCGACAAAATGATGATGGCGAACCAACCGGACATTGTGGTGGTGGACAAACAACAGAGGACAGCTGTTGTGGTTGATGTAGCAATACCAAGTGATGGCAACATCAGAAAAAAGGAACACGAGAAACTAGAGAAGTACCAGGGCCTCAGAGAAGAACTTGAGAAAGCCTGGAGAGTGAAGACATTGGTGGTGCCCGTGGTCATCGGGGCACTCGGGGCAGTGACCCCCAAACTGGAGGAGTGGCTAAAGCAGATCCCAGGAAAAACATCAGACATCTCAGTCCAGAAAAGTGCAGTTCTAAGATACTGAAGAACCCTCAAGCTCCCAGGCCTCTGGTAGAGGACCCGAGCTTGGAAGGATGAGACCACCCAAGGTGAAATGGGAATTTTTACATTTCTTTTTTTAATCTAACAAATCAAACTCATTTGCTAAGTTTTGTTCTGTGCATCAAGAGCTAATTTATTTGTCTCAGTGCAGAATGTCCGTGCAGGTTACTAAGAGTAGAAAGCCAGGGAGTAGATCGAAGCTCCATGGGTTTGTGAAAAGAAGTCCTGCTAATATTTAACTATATACAGGGTAGGATGGCTCTATGCCTTCAGATCATTAAAACCAAACTCAAACTCTGATTCAACCATCTGAGTGTTGCAGCTGAAATCAAGAATCCTCATTGGTCCAGTTCTGGTGATTCTGTGTGAATTGTGGCTTTAGTTTCATGTTAGCTGAGATGAGTGACACCCAGCGTGGTGTTCTGCTGCTGGAGTCCATCTGCTTTAAGGTTCAATATGCTCTGGTTTGAGGATGTTATTCTGCAGACCTTAATTGGAATAAGTGGTTATTTGAGTTTCTGTTGTAATCTAGAACTAGTCTCCCTACTCATCTGACATAAACAAAGTATTTCACTGCTGCTCACTGCAGGTTTTCTCTTTTCTGGATGGTTGAGGATAAAAATCCAAGTAGATCAGCAGAGTAGAGTTACTCCTCCTCCTCATCAAAAGGAACCAGTTCAGGTGGTTTGAGCATCTGGTAGGAATTCATTTTAAGTTCCTCCCATGGGAGATGTTTCAGACAAGTCACACTGGGAGGAGATAATAGCATGGACTAATGCCTCAGTAGAAACAATCTAATTTTTGGCCTTATGGCTCATTTCCACTACACAACCATGGCTCGGTTTGACTTGGCTCTACTCTACTCTACATGGATCGGGTGGTTTTCCATTACAATTTAGAAAAACTTGTCAAAGCAGAGTGGTCCCCAGAGTCTAAAAATTACAGTGACATGATGTGTATGCAACACAAACGTATTATATTTGTACTATAAAGTATAACATGGTGTCTGTCATTGCTGGAAAACACAACAGCTCTGAAATGTTGACATATTTATATTTAACCCTTATATAACCCTTTCATTTTCTAACGTTTTGTTCTTTGAGCACAAAAAAATGTACTAAGGACATATGAGGCTTAAATGAACACGTACACATCACCTTCTGCTTTTGCTGACAGAGATCATCTTCTGTTGAGAAATGATGGAGTTATAGTTGTGTTGGTCATATTTCAGTTACAGGTCCTGGGCTCTGGAACCTACTTCCATCAGACAGAAAACTGTCCACAGCCCTCCCAATTTTTAAAGCCATGCTGAAACTTTATTTTAGATCACTCCTTATGTTGAGTGTTTCTCTTTCTTTATAGAGCACCTTGGGCCTCCTCGACTGAGGATGGGATGGGGCTTTATATAAAAAAAATTCAATTAAATTCAAAGTATTTCCACTCAATGCTGATATATGTTGCTAATGGACTCCACATGCCAGACTGACCAGTTCTGGCTGAAATCAAAAACTACAGCTTGTTATTTTATAGCTGATATTAAAAAACAGATTAATCATCATTAACTTACATGTTTTATTAGGCTGGTTTAGTTACATCAATTGCAGATTTAAAAATGAACTTTTCCCTCCAACTCTTTTGAATTCAAACAGACCTAAAGCAAATTTCTCACATTGTACTGTTTCAGACCAAGATTATACCTGCTTTGCAGTTGTGCACCTGCAATGTTTCTGCCTCAAAATTGAGAAAAAAAGTTAATTGGAGCTTTTTGTGAAAGTGTGAGACTAGTATAAGAAGAAATGACAACTTTTCCTGTTTTGCATAGAATGAGAGATGTTGCCTCCTTCTGCTGGAGGGATGTGAAGCCCACCCTGCATGTGGGCCTGTCCTGACACAAGACTAAACATGATACACCAAATGATGAAACCAAATGAAATATTGAGCAAAGGCCAAGCCATTCTCAACACATGTAATCAAACACGCACACCCAGGTGTTTGAGTGCAATCTGACTTTGAGCTGAGCTGTTGTCTTTCAGTCTAGGTGGGGCTTTTTGGCCTAGTACATCGCCGTCTGAGTCAGGATGAAGAGCCGAGGATGGGGCATCCCACTCACCCTCTGCACGGCCGGAGACACTGCTGCTCTGCTGTCATGGCAACAGCAGCAGTCACCACTGCCAGTATGGGCCCATAATGCACAGGCCAGGAGGAGTCTCTCTCTCTCTCTCTCTCTCTCTCTCACACACACACACACACACACACTCACACACGCAAGCACACAAGCACACACACACACAATGAGGGTAAAATGAAAGATTCTGTGTTTCTTCCTCAAACATCTGCTCATAGGACATGTGTGTAAAATCCAGTATTTTCATTTTTCCTTGGACAGATGTTCCTCTGGAGGGTTGTTTTAATCCCAGACCTGGATGATCATCCAGGAGGGTTTAGTTGTTGTTTTTGCTCCAACACATCTGATTTGAATCAATGCTGATTAGCAGGCCTCTGTAAAACTTGAGGAGGTAATTGAATCAGTTGTGTTGGAGCAGGAAAACAATTAAAACATGCAGAATGGTGGCCCAAATGTCCACAGGCAGGTTTGCAGAGCCCTGCAAACAATTTTATCACGTCTAAATTACAGAAAAGTTCATCTAGAAATGTTGTGCACAAAGGCTGGATGTGGTTAGAGTGCTTTGTGCCATCTGCATGTTGACACCAAGGTTTGGTTTCTGCATCCCTCTTCCCCTTCCTTGTCTCCAGATCGGACATTTTCTTCCACTATATACTTGTAAAAAAAAGCGCAGGCTCCGCTGCAAATGAGCCCATTCTCACCGGTGCGCGCCGCAGATCTGCGTGTGTTTTTCTAACCAGAAAGAGGAGTGCGAGCGCAGACCCCATTCAAACAGGTGTGAGGAGCAGAGACGGTCCCGGGTGGCGCATGTTGATCGGATACATGGCCATACATGAGGCGCATTGTGAGCATCTCTGCGCTTTTGGATGGGTTTGGCAACCCGCATCCGAAAATAGTGTTGGCTGTTAGAAAGTAGGTCGATAGGAACTGAAAGCGACGGTTGTTTCCGCGCTTTTGTCTGTCTTCTTTGTTGTTTAGCGAGGACTGTTGGTTTTTTTCTCTCTCTCCTTTTTTCCTCCCCTAGCCCACCCTTGTGTGGAGGTTTTACGCACAGGTGGGAGATACCCGCTCAGCATAGGACAGCCCCCCTCTCCGCTCCTCAGCGGATGATATGAGGAAGTGACATTTTTCACTGCTGCGGTTCGGGACAGCTCGGCTCCTCTGCAAACAGGTGTTCCGCTCTCTGGGTCACTTTCACCGAGAGACGACGGGGAAGCGTCCCGAATCCAGAACCGATCCACTTCCAGGACGCGGGACAGCGGGGACCACAGAGAACCCTGCTCAAGTCTTGCTCTTTATTAGCTGTTTGAACGGACTGAGAGGGAGAGAGAGGGGAGCGATGGCAACGAAAAAGGCGTGCGTGGATGCGCCCAAGAGGAGCCGGAGTCCGGTCGTATTGGAGGCTGAGATGTTCAGAGAATTCCAGGACTGGTGTCTCCGAACTTATGGAGACTCCGGTAAAACAAAGACCGTCACCCGGCGGAAATATAACAAAATCATGCAGACACTGTTGCAGAACGACGAGTCAGACGGCGTGTATGTCGACAACAGCCACATCAACGCCAAATTCAAATTCTGGGTGAAGTCCAAAGGATTTCAGGTCGGAACCAACGTTCTGGGAGAGCACAACAAGAAGGGGGCACCGGGGAAACCTGTTCTATACGTCCCGGTCAAGTCAACGGTAACTGTGTGTGTGCGTGCGTGCATATATGTGTGTGTTTTGTCACAGAAAGGGAACGTGCGTGTGCACGCTCACGAGGTGTCCCGTCGCCGTCTAACTGTAAGTTGTGGTGATTTAAAGCAGCGCCCACGCGCCTGACTCATGAAAATAACATCAACTTGTAACATTTCGTGCTCCTGTCTTGCTCTCATCCCTCCCGATGAATCGCCACTTTGTCCACATCCCAACCAGAACAGCCCTGTACTCTCATCCCCTGCTACCATAGCAACGCCGGTGCCTCCTGGCAATGGCAATTGTGGAAGGTAGGCCATCGTGCACAGCCTTCCAGCCGGTGAGGCTGGAGTCCTGTTCGCAGCAGGACACCGGCTCAAGGAGGACAATCGACTATTGAAAACGTTTAGATTCTGTCCCTGTTTTCATGTCTCGTGCTGCCCGGTGTGGTGATGCTGTGCGCGCGCACGTGGATGCAGAGGCATGTCGGAGGGTCGGGTTTATGTCAGAGTGCTCTAATGTGCCCCCCTCCACGTTTAGAGGGTTATTAAACTCTTTAAGAGAGTCTCCACTCCGCTGCGGGGTTCTGATGGAGAGGAATTCATCAAATGACGCTCGCCCTCACCGTCCCATCTAAAAACCCAGAGACACGCGCTGCGTCTGCGCGCATGGGAGAGGATGCATACCCCACCAGAAAAGCGAAAAAAAAACATGGATGTTTTAAAATTGTAATTGAATTGTCTTATTTCAGAACTATTCGTGGAGCCTCGTGATGTGGCAGACGGGCTGTATTGTCAGCGCACTTTTCATTGTCCTGAGCAGGATGCGGATCGCCTCGCTGGCACTCGTTGCTCTGGCAACACCTGTGCAGCCCAGGATAGCCTGCCTCTGCCGCATTTTATGTAGGTTACATTCCCACATTTGCAGCCAGTTTAAGACTGCCCTCATAAGAGAAAAGAAAAAAATCATAAATTATTATTACATTTCTAATTGAGAGCTTCACGTAATTGGTGACCACGTGAGGGGCTGTGGCGGAAACAAAAGGGTCTGCTCGGGACTGATAGCGACCTCCGCCCACAGTTCCTCACACCTCACTCCCGCGTCCTTCTTGGCGGCGCGTTTCTCCAGCGGAGGGGATGTGGGGTCACATCTGTCCAGCTGTGGTGCAGCGGGAGCGTGAAGGGTTAAACCACACAGTCTGGATGAAGATAAACATGATGAACTGTCAGCCAGTGCCCCAACAGCTCTCTTTGCGCGCGTGCGTGTCTGTGCGTGGTGTTGGGGCCTGCTGTGCCAGCGAGCAGACAACCACCATTTTAAATAAGCGCCTTCGGGAATAATCCCCTCCACCCCTCTCCACCCCACCTCCACCCGCTCTGCTGGGACGGCGTCTCTCTGGACCTGGGAGAGCAGACATGTGTGTTAACAAACTGGAGGAGATCTTGGCCCGGATTAGAGGCTGAGCCCTGTGATTTGAGCTGAATGGTGCTGATCCCTCCACAGGTGTTTTACCTGTGTGAATGAACAATTTAAATTTGGGCCAACTGCTTTTTACAAAACTCCTCTAATCTCTGCTCAATATTATGTTTCCCCTCTGGGCTGGAGGGCAGGTGGGATCTGGCTCCGCAGGTGCAGATGGTGCCTGAGATGTGTTGTTGATTAGCTTTTGTCTGCTGTTTCTCGTTGATATTCTCCAAGGTCTCCTTGTCAGATATATTTATCAGTGCAAAAATCCTTCAGATCAGCGTTTAATTTCACCTTAAAGGGCTTTTAGGCTGAAATGACTCTGAGGTGAATCCAAAGAGGCAGATTCCTCTAAAACAAATGCATTTCTGTGTTTACGAGAGAAGTGTTGTGTAGCTAATATCACAAGTCAGGGGGAAGCCCCCCTCCAACTCAGCTTCACTTGGGAAATTTAAACAACAAACAGAATATCAGCCAAAACAAGCTGCTCCTAATGATGAGTCAGAGGCCGTTTACATGCACGAAGGCAGGATTGTGGGTTTTTACGAGTCCAGGACCTGTGGTGGAGTGACATGCACGTGGAGACACGCACACACAATGGTCAGTGGCTGCTTGCAGGCCTGCAGGGTCGGGGGCGTGTCTCTGGTGTTCAAGCACTGGAAGCCCGGCTGCAGCTGCTTCCAGGGTGTGCCAAGTTTCTGTATGGGGGGCAGGCATGGGGCTAAGTGACAGGAGGCTGGGTGGGGGTAGGGATGGATCCTGGCTGATGTGAGGACAGAGAGGGTCTCTTCCCTACGTCGGCAAAGCATACAAGGCATCTTCAGTGCGTGGCGGGACAGAAAGGCAGCAGCACAGGCTCAGTGTGGCCACCTCTCTTCTCAAGCCGGACACAGAATTATGTCCTCTCTGTGTTTTCTGTTTCGCCCCGCCAGTGCTCGGAGAATCCATGGAGCCCTTCTGTGTGGAGATGCAACCTCGTTTAGCTCTCATTATGTCCTGATTAGAGGACGCTACAGAGGAGGAGGGGACCAGAAACAGACACAGAGATGCACACAAGCCTTCCTCCAAGTGCAGCTTATTTCTAAAGAAACACTCAACCGCTCTGTGCATTTTCCTTTCACTTCATGCGAGCATTGCAGTGAAAATTACGAAATATAGCAGGCTGTTGCTTTTTGTTGCCATGCCAACTGAAATCTGTAAAAAATCTGTTCATATCGTCACACAACTATAGGTGGACGTATGTCCTGCATGTGACTATGCTTCATAAGTCAGGACACAAAAGTAGGAATCCAGCTGCAGTCATTGTTACACCAGTTTATAACAGAAATGACCTGAAGCTGCATGACTGAAAAACATCCTTCTCCTTTTGCTGATGTTTTCAGATGTTTTGTTAAAAAATCAGTCCAAAGCTGTTAGCTGCAAATAAATCTCACGATTAGCTGATCATATTTTCCAAATTCTTTCAGAAGTGTGCAAAAAACTGTTCTTTGCTTAAAATCTTTTGGGTTGGTTGCTTACTTTGAAGACACCACCTTAGCCATTTTAAGGTTTTTGTGAAATTTATTGACAACAAAAGTTCATCAGTCAAGGTTAGTAACAAAAACTCAGCATGAATATAAAACGTGCCGAGACTGGATACGCTTTTGAGAAAGTAAGGGCTTTTCAAAGTGTAGGATTGAAAATGCTATCAAAATAAAAGGTTTGTCTCAGGACGTTCCTCCTTTGTGAAGCGGTTCCTGATCTTTGTCTTAGAGAAAAAGGCCCTAAATGTTGGTGCCTCACATCAGATGGGATGAGGAACATCATCATTATTATCTGATTAATTAGTCTGCTATCCCCTGAGAGCTCTTCTTTTGTGGAAGGGCCACAGAGTTAAAAGAATACTGGCCCAATTATTGAGCAGCATTTGCATTAATGCTGTTTTTTACCCTACCCTTTTGTCCAGTAGGTGTTTTCCTTTTAAAAATACTCTGGCATCACTGATAAGGAGCAACAAATAGGTTCAAATAGCAAAAACTCCTCCTGCTGTTCTGGGTTTGAACTGACCTGAGTGTGAGTTCTGCTGAACGGCCCGTTTCCTCTTTGGACCTAAAGATGGAGGTGCATTAGTTTGAAGGACTCTTCTTTGTTCAACAAAGGTGGAGAACAAAAAGTTTATTTCTGTATGTGTCATTTCACACGTTTCCATGACTTACTGTAAGTGCGTGACTAAATCTATACGGCACGTATGTGGCAGTGTGTGTGTGTGTGTGCGCGCGTGTGCTCGTACAGAGAGGGGGGTCGCTGATCGCATGCTCTGTGTTTCCTCCCTTCAGCACTCTCTCTGTTGCCATGGAGAGACCGTTCTTTGCTTTCCCATAGGAGGAGAAATTAACACCATTTTTAACTGGCCCGGGGGCCTCCCCCCCTGTGTGGGAGATAGTCTGAGTTGTTCTCCACGTGCACAAGCTCACACACTCACAGTCTTTATGGGACGACGATGATCTTCCCACTGTCATGTTTCCTGCTTCTGCCAGGCCAACGTTTAACGAACTGGGACGGTGTGCTAATGGCTGGAAAACGCCGAGGTGGACTCTGGGATGCGATGATGTATGTGCACGGCATTTACAGGCTCTTTTTTCTGTCAGGCACTGGAACGTAAACAGTGGCAGTCTGAGGTGGGACTGTCTGCGTCCCAGGCTCGGTGGGATATTAAGGCTGTCACACACTCTATCAAATAATGCTCATGGTGGGAGCTGCAGAGACTGAAGCACACACACACACATGCACGCATGCATGCATGCACGCACACACACCCACCAACGATGGACAGAGGGGTCGAGCTCAGTGCACCTAATGTGGATTTAATGACAGGGCTTTATGAATTGAAGCAGAGAGCAGAGGATGAAGGTGGAAGGTAAAGAAAAGGAAAGGAATTGAGTTTATTTATATAAAAACCTCCGCTATACAGAGGTGATGGTCTCTTTTATCCCAGCTTTTAGTCATAAAAACCTTTATCTTGCACTGGCTTTCCTGACACGCGCACACACACACACACACACACACACACACACACACACACACACACACACACACACACACACACACACACATGCAGAAGAAACGAGGCTTGTCCCATTTATGTGTTCATTAGCTGCTTGACAGATTTACAGAGCAAAGACGGGACTTTAAAAGATGACCTGTTGTCACATCTGCAGTGAGATAATCTGAGTCATGAGTATTGTTGACACAGCCATCTTTACTCCTACCCCCTCTTTGGGCACAGGCACACACACGCACGCGCGCACACACACACACACACACACACACACACACACACACACACACACACACACACACACACACAGAACGCACCTTCACACACCACAGCTCTGTTTAAGCTACTTATGTTGCAGCCACTTTATGAGAATAAAATCACCATAATTTTGCAGCTTGACTTTAATTTTGAACATTTAATTTCATTTTTTTTGGGGGGGGTAAAAAGGTGAATTCATCTGCACAGCTACTGAGCTAATTTCTTGTACATCCCTTCTATCTTTGCCGGCTTGCCTTTTGTGACCCAGCTGCTTCCCATGAACCCCCCTTATCACCACCACCTCCTCCTCCTCCTGACCTGGGTGTGTGCAGGACTACTCCTCTCTCCCCTTAACAGCTCACTGCTTGTGTGTGTGTGTGTGTGTGTGTGTGAGCACGAACGAGCAAGAGAGAGAGAGAGAGAGACTGCCAGCGGGGGTGGGGGCAGTCGACTGAACCCCTCCAGTCTCCTAGCAACAGAGCGGTTTGGTGCGGGACAGTGGGAGGTGCAGGGGATGGGGGCTGGTTGTACAGTGACTGGGGAGAGCAAAGTCCTACGGGATTAGAAAGCTGGAAAGAAGGAGGAAAAGAGAAGAAGGAGGGCAAGAGTTCTGCTGTGCTGTGGGTGATTAGGGATGCTACCATGTATCCTTTATAAAAGTGTTGTGCAGCTGAGGAGCCTAAACATCTCCAGCGCTGCTAAACATCTGTTCTCCTCTGAGATGCTCCAGCTACAGGCTCTTCCTGGTAGACTTACACCACACTAAAACACACACGCTAAAAGCGTGCTGGGTTTTGAGGTGAATGTTAAACTCCCTCTTGACTTGTGTTGGGAAACAAAGAGCTCATTGGTGCAGGAGGGCAAGATGAGGCCTTCAAGCAGGAAACGCTTTTAGCTGCAGTTTCATGTAAGGAGTTCACAAAAGTTGGGCTGCTGAGATTTTACAATTTAAAACATGATTCCCCAGTTTCTGCTGGTCAAACAGGATTGTTTGTTGTCTTGCCAAGTTCCCTAACCCAAAATTAATCTGTCATATAACTGGCTGGAAAGTAATACATGAAAAACATTAAAATAAGGTCTAGGTCCAAACGTCTTTTGTTGTCTGTGACTTCAAATGGTGCTTTTCTTTTTGGGACTCTGGTAGTTTGTCCTAAAGTTGAAGTGGTAGCAGCTGGCTGTTTCTCCTTCTCTGATATTATTGAGCGGAGAACCTCTCACACCAGTGGTGTTCTGTTGCAGAATGTGGGCAATGGTGGCAGAGAAGTGAATTGTCCACCCCGTAATCGGAAAGTTGCAGATTTGAGTCCCGCTCAGTCGGTCACTGTTGTTGTGTCCTTGGGCAAGACACTTAACCCACATTGCCTGGTGGTGGTCAGAGAGACTGGTGACACCTGTCTAATTGTTGGTTTCTACCCAAGCCGTGTTATTGGTGGAGGTTTTTAGACAAATGCAAGAGAACCACTTCATTATTTTTTTTTATCAATCCATCCATCCATCCATCCATCCATCCATCCATCCATCCATCCATCCATCCATCCATCCATCCATCCATCCATCCATCCATTTTTGGCTACTTATTTGGGGTCAGGTCGCAGGGGCAATAGCCTAAGCAGAGAGGCCCAGACTTCCCTCTTCCCAGCCAGCTTCTCTGGGGGAATCCTAAGGTGTTCCCTGGCCAGATGAGAGACATAGTCCCTCCAGCGTGTCCTGGGTCTTCCTTTTGGTCTCCTCCCAGTTGGACGTGCCTGGAAAACCAGGGAGGTGTCCAGGAGGCATCCTGACCAGATGCCCAAACCACCTCAACTGGCTCCTTCTAAATGTGGAGGGTCAGCAGATCTACTCTGAGCCCCTCCTGGGTGATCGAGCTTCTCAATTTTTTTATCTCTACAAAATATTTATAGCTATACTATATTAGAACACTAAGATGCATGAAAAATGTTTTAAGCTAGCATGTTTTGCAGATGTGCTATTGTAGCTTTAAATCTAAACACTGTAAAATAAAATCTAAATATTTAAAGTTGGATTTAAATGTTTCAAATAAAAATTAAAATAAACACCTAGAATAAAATCTAAAGGTATAAAACTAAACTTATATATTGAGAATCAAATCTAAATTCATAAAGTTGAATCTAAATATCTAACTAAAAAT
The DNA here is from genome assembly GCA_006937985.1 of Aphyosemion australe. Classification (NCBI taxonomy): domain Eukaryota; kingdom Metazoa; phylum Chordata; class Actinopteri; order Cyprinodontiformes; family Nothobranchiidae; genus Aphyosemion; species Aphyosemion australe. Next base: position 56,537 of record SSNS01000826.1, read on the forward strand.
GTGATGGCTTAAAACCCCCAAAAAAAGTCAACACACAGTTTAGACTGCTGCAAAATGGAAGTAACGTCCTAAAATAAATGCACGGTGAAGAAATTTCCTGTTTCACACCCCAGAGCCCCTCTGATGGTGAGGTTGTGTGAGACATTCTACCCAGGGACCATATGAAGAACCCATACAGGAACATTTACAGTGATCCATGGTTTTACAGACTCACAATGTCTCCATGAAAGGGCCTCTGAGACATCATCACTCCATTTTCAGTTCTGTTGGATGAATTTGAATGCTAGCTTATTTAGTTTAGAAAAAATATTTTTAGGTTTCTAAATATAGATTTAACTTTACACATTTAGAATTGATTTTAAATATTTAAACTCAACATATTTAGACAATTGTAAATATTTAGATCTAACTTTATATATTTAGATTAAATTCTAAGTAGTTAAAACTACACGACTCTGAATATTTAAACTATAAATTTAGAATAAATTCTAATTATTTAATATAAAATGATTTGATTCTTAATATTTATTTTAAACATGATTATTTGAAGTTAAATATAGATGAAATAAAGCTGTTTATGTTTCAGTGTATTACTTCACAATCAGCGCCCCATAGTCATTGTGTCAGATTCTCAATCCCAACAAAAACAAGAGATCTGAGTGAATCATGTTATAGTCTACTCATCTGAATTCTTCTTTGGTTTTATTAAACCTTTTATTAAACATGTAAAATGTTCTCGGGCTTCACCGACACGTTTGCAGCATTATGTATTGATTGAGGTCAGAGAAAATACTCCCAGCTGAAATCAGTGTATGGGGATATTCTGGTGAGGGATGCAGCAGCGATGTGGGTGCACCACACACCCCACAGTTGCATGAGATTATCCAAATCCAGCGTGAATGGACCTGACACCATTGTCCCGAGCAGCAGCAGCAGCAGCAGCTTCAGAGTGGTGATGTCACCAAGGAGAAGATGATGATACCTCCAAGCGCGATAGATTACAGCTGTGATGATGGGGCGGTGGGGTGCTATTATTTCATTTATTACCATCCCATGTAGCCCATGCTGACAGGGGGAGAGCAACTACCATACCCAGGGAGGGAGAGTGAGGGCCGGATTAAAACAAACCCGCTCTGTGAGCTGGTTTTAGTTGCCATGGTAACGATCATTACCTCGCACTTGGGAGAGCAGGAGCAAAGAGAGAGGAGAAGAGAGGAGGAAAGGAAGGGGGTTGGTGGAGGAAGAAGAAAAAAAGATGGGACAGAGGAATGGGATGAAGACACAGAGGCAGGAGAGAGGATGCAGTTTGGAGAAAACAAGAAAATAAAATGTCAGATCCTGTGAGCTGCAGAAATGTCAGGGAGGGGTGGAGGTAAAAGTGCCATCCTTCAGATCAACTTTTAAAACTCAGGACCCTTCTCTTACTTCAACAGGAAGTAATCACTCCACAGCACGAACCCAAGCGCCAGAGAAGGTCAGAGCTAGACTCCTGATTGCCCAGAAGAACTAGACTAAGAAGTTGGTTAAAAAAAAACTACCAAAACACTCAGATCCATTTGCTGAGTTTGATGCTTGCTGGGACTGCCTGTGCTGGGTCTATTTGTGTAGAAAATGAGGTGTTGAGTTTGTGAGTGGACTCAGGAGTTGTTTCAGAGGAAGCACAGAAAGAAAGAAGCTGAAAGCCCCATGTGGTGCTGTGGATGGAGTCTGTTGTCCTGGCGATCCTACTTTCATGGTGTGTCACATGACCCTCTGCCCAGCACACCTGCCCGGGAGAAATCAGTGGCAGTTTCTATGGTGACAGGGTCAGCAGTACGGGAGGCATGAAGGCTGCCAGAGGTGGTGGTAGGAGGGACTGCTGGTCTCGTACAGTGTCGGTGGTGTTATTTTTAAACACTGCAAAGATGAGGTGATGGTTGCACACCCAGCCAGGACTGAGACGTCTCCAGTTGTAAATAAAAATATATATCTAAAGCTGTTGGACACCTTGTGGAGTGTGTTTTACTGTCTGTGACTCACAAAGATCCTCCGTCTGTAGCGTTGCTTTAAAGATCTTACAGGATACACACGCGTAATCATCCTGAGGCTTCGCTGCTTACTGAACTCTGGCGTTTGTCCATGTTTCAGTGTGCAGACGGGAATTCGGCCCAGGACAACTCTTCCCTGAAGCGTGTGGCCGTTGTTGAGGACTTCTTTGACATCATCTATGCCATGCATGTGGAGATGGGCGCTGACCCAGGCAGAGCCCCCAAACACGCGGGGCAGAAGAAGACCTACAAAGCGGTGAGTAAATGCAAAGTACACGACACGCACCTGGTAAAAGTTCTCAGGATCTTTTATCACAGTCATAACTCCATAGACGTGTGACTCTCAGCTTCTACCATATCAAGCTCAAACTATGCATAATTAACAGAGGGGTAGCTAGTTTTGTGTTGCTAACTATGATTATCTGTGGTGGCCATCTTGAATTGGGTTGATTCCAAAGTGAATGCATCCTGTTCCAGTTGACTGCAGGTGCAGGACTTAAAACTAATGAACTATCCATCCATAAAAATCAAGCTCTGGCAGATATTTGCACATAAATTATTGTTAAAGAAATGAATCTGTTTATGAAAATAATCAGGAGCCTAATCTGCGTGTAATCTGGTTCCCATTTGTGGTCAGGTGTGAAGCACTGACCAATCATAGTTGCTTTGCTTTTAAAGAATATTAAAAAAATTATAGAACATATTCAATAAAAGTAACTCTCCCAAGTATTTCTTTTATCTGATGGCACCATCTAGTGGCTGACAAGCGTATCACACCAATAGTCGGTGGACTTGGTCATTTAAGATGGCAACTGCACGTTTCTTGTTTATGAATGTGCTTCTGTAGCCGACAAACAGAGCTAAAACATGTTGTTTTACAATTATTATTCTCATTTCATGTTGTGTTTTCATATATTTATATTTTAAAGACTTATTTGTCCGTGAAAAGTTCATCAGCCGAGGTACTTCCTTAAATTTGAAGCACGTAAGCGGTAGTCTAACACTATTCTGGTCGGCGCTCAGTTTCCTATTGCACGGATTTTACGGGGCAGGGGGCGGGCTTAGCAAAAAAAAAAAAGACGTATCGCTTACATTATATCACACTACATGATAAGACAATCACTTTTATGGATTTCTGAAAAATCATACATAATTCCTGAAAGGGGAAAACTCCGGATTGCTGCTTTAATTCTAAAAGCATCCAACAATAATTCTGGATGCCTTAGCTGGAATAAATCTGTAACATCACCAACTCCTGATGGTGCCTAACCCTGTCCCATAGTTACACAAACCATTGAGTTTTCTACATTCTTACAACAGTTGTCTTTATTTTTTATGCACAACTATTTGTCTTTTCACCTGTTGCTGCTGTCTCCTTATGGAGCTGTTAGGGAACCACAAGCCTTTACAGGACAGGTCAAAAACATGTATTTAAAAGCTGCGGAGCAGGTGCAGAGCGTTCCAGCGGAGCTTATACGACGAATTGAGACTTTTCTTAGTGTCATTAAAATCATCAGGAGTTTCCAGGGAAACAACTCATCTTGTAAAACAGTGTACTTATGGTGCTGGATTAAAGTTTTTATATTTCTCAATGCTATTTTAACTGAACTAAAACTAAAGTTGGTGTGCTGGCCTGACAGACCTTTGGTAGGGGTACAGATGCAGCATTAGGACCTTGGAACCCCTCCTCCCCCTCCACTCCACCAGAAAAAAAATAAAAATATAAACAATCACAGAGCCAGTTCCTCCTGCCCTGTAGAGAGGTCCTGTCACGTCTCATAGAGTCTACCCTTTTGAGGAGGCAGCATCACTGGGGCAGGGCATAATATGGAACTGTCACTGTGGCCTTCTGGGACGTGCACGCTCCTCTGGGTGGCCTTTCCCTCTCAGCTGCCTCAAGGGTCCACGGGGGGGTGGCGGACAAACGGGATGGTGGGCACCCACTCCCCCCTTCCCCCCTCCCGCTGCCTCTTCATGGTCACGTGAAGGTCGCATTTTTACAGGGAAACGCCAGAGGGGGTGAGGAGGGGATGGTGGCATAGCAGAGGAGACTAACAGAGAGGGAAGGCTGAGCATGAGAGGGAGGTGAAGACCGGCTGCACCTGAGGAAGAGGAGCACAGAAAACACCTCGGTGCATTCTGAAGCATGGATATATGTAGACGACTGCAGCTGGAATTCAAAAGCAGCCTGAGGGGAGGAGTCCTCCTTAAGCTGAGATGACACAAAACTCTAACCTGCAACGTTAAAAAGCACCTGCACACACTCAGCAACAGGCTGAGCCAGAGCCGTAACGTCTCTCCTCTCTCTCTCTTGGCACAGATAGCAGAGACCTACGCCTTCCTGCCCAGAGAGGCGGTGACTCGGTTCCTAATGAGCTGTGGAGAGTGTCAGAAGAGGATGCACATTAACCCCAGCACTGCAGAGTTCAAAGGTAAAAGCACACACGTGACCGTGTGCAGACATCATTAACTGCTGAGCTATTTTAGAGATCAAGCTTTGCTGTTTGTTAAATCTCTGATCCTGTGACATAATGAGACAGAAAACAGTTAATTATGTGTTGCATTGGTCAATATAAATCAACCCGCGACAGCATTAATGTTTTCCTGATCATCATAAAGAAATATTCATGTTTTCTCTAATAAGACAGTAACTGAAAGCTCTTTATCATCCCGTCCGGCTCTATAATGAGCACAGGTGATTTCAGGTGTTTGAATAGGTTTTGATTGGCGCTCTCATTAAATAAAACATGTGTGTGTATCCATCACTGACATGATGTAACAAAGACTCCAGAGGTTTGGCTCCCTGGGACGAAACAGAGCCTCAAAAATAATCCCAGACTTCCTCTAGTGGCTGAAGCAGAGACTGCAGGCAGCTTTTGTTTGATTCCAGGTGTTTAAAGAGACTCTGATTTTCTCCAATTCTGCAGGATGCACTTGGTTCTGAGAATGTTGTCTTAGCTAGTATCTCAAACAGCATGAAGGCCAGCGGACTGTGGCTGATTGGGAAAATGTCTGTGTTGACAGTTAAAGTAGGAGGTAGCAGCAAGAAAAACAGAAGTTATAAAATGCCAGACGAGCTGCAGCTAGTAGCAGCCATGCTAAACTAGTCTGGAGCAGATGGGTTGCTGTTTGAAAGGTGCATTTTCACATCTGATCCTACACAGTTCTGACATTACATGCTTTCTGCGAATTAAAATGTTTCATTTTTTTCAATCTGCCATGTTGAAAAGTGTATTTACCGTATTCACAGTCTAACTGAATGACTTCCTCTTTTCCCTACACTGGAGAAATCACCTGCTGCAGCCATGAAAGCAAAGTGTTTTTCCATCCTGTCTTCATACTAGATTTCAGCCGCCCATGCAGCAGCTTGGGGCCTTGTTGGTTTTCTTCTTTTATAAAGCTTTAAAGATTTTCAGCAGTTGACAGGTCTGGACTGCAGGCAGGACATTTAAGCACTCAGACTCCTTTATTTGGACGCCATGCTGATGTATTTCACGTGTGCAGAATAAGCAGGGGATACAACAGCCAGGATTTCCTACATAGACTTGCACGGTAGTTTTCACTTTTCATCAGTTTATCTGAAATTAGTTTGAGCCAGAAACTATGGAATTAGGTCTATGCCAATAAAGTCAATCAAACATTTGACAGAAAGCAACTGAAATAAATCAGAATCAAACACAAATCCCCAAAACAAAACTGTAAACAATTTTTTTATATAAAAATAAATGATCACTTATTTGCTTTATACTGATTCTTGTTTTCAGTTCACTCTGCTTGATCCCGACAGATGAGACTTTTATTCCAGCATGCATGCTTGCAGGAACTTTTTGCTCTTGGCTGACCTTTTTTTTTTTCTTTTACAAAAACCCTTATAGGTGACGTGTAAACCGACTTCTGGCTAAACTTTAATTTGAGCATAGCTGAAAATAAAATAGACAATAGTGTTTTTACTGTTATAAAGACACTAAAAATTCCTTAGCTCATTAAGAACGGCGTCTGTTGTCTCTGGTGCATCTTGGGGGTTTCCCTTCATATTCCTGAATATTTTGGGCAAACTTATTAGTATCGTTAAAGGTGCATTATTCGTTCTTGGACAAAGCAAGATGCATTAAAAAAAGAACAATTCTAAGGTCTGACTCCTTCCTCCAGGCTCCCTCCCTAGAGTCACAGAGTCTCAGAAAATGGTGAAACACCAGCTTGTGACACACACACAGCTCTGCTTGGCTGCTGTTAAGGTCAAAATGTCTAGAACCAACTCTGAGCTGAACCAAACCTCCTCCCACTCACGTCAGTATTTGCTAGCTAGCATATGGAGCATGAGGCATTTTTATGGTGGAAAACAAGGTAGGTTTTAGCTTTCTTGGTTAATTCGTAACTTCTAAATCACAAGAGTTCTGCTCATTCTCATGCAAACGACAGAGTTGAGACTTAGCTGCATTTCCAGTCAATAACTAAGTCACCTAGACGTTTCCCAACAAGAACACAACCAGACTCAGAACATGTAAAACAACTTCTTAAATGAGAATTGCATACAGAACGCGACATTTCCTCTGTGACACTAGGCAGCTCAGCTAGCTTTTCTTCCTGTTCAGAAGCTGCTCCACTGAGAACATGCGTTTCGCGCACACAGACGCTTTTCTGTGCAACAGGGTAGCAGATTGATGGATGGGTTATGAGCCAATCATAAAGGTAGGGGACCAGCGCTGGATTGGATGAGGTTTATACAGCATTGTACTTTTCATAGGCGGATAAAATTTTTCTTTTTTTTTTCATTAATTGGTTGCCACCGAAATTTGAAAAACATTTCAAGTAATGTGGAAAAAGATGTTCAAGGAAAAAACTTTCAGATAGTACCTTTAAATTATTAATTCCATGTACCTACAGTGTAATCCTACCTGTGGGTGGGTGTAGCATGAAGTGGTCCATTTGAAATGTGACAGAAGCTCCAGTTTCATTAGGTGAAGAAAATACTGCCTAGATATTTATTTGTCCTTTCATTTGTGCTGTTGGATTTTTCAGTCAAGCCACCAGGTTAAATTGGCACTTGTGTAAAGGTTTGTTAAAGGGGGCATATTGTGCAAAACTCACCTTCAGCATTTTATGCTGCCTTGTGCCTGTTTCCAAATGTGAAGTAAACCCATCCATCCATTTTCTGCCAGTGTTTGGTTTTAGGAATTATCTTCCTACAAGCCGTTTCAAAAAGTCCCCGTTTGTGACATCACAAACAGTAGAACAGAACCACGTCTAAAATGCAAGATGGAGCTGCTGCTGCAGCGGCTCTACTCTGAGTCCCTGGGTGTTTCTTAATCTCAAGGAACCTCACCTTGCCTTGCTTGCCAAGGCACTGCCTTGCCAGGCCAGACGCCTTGCTTACAAGGACACTGTCCTTCCTTGGTCAAAGAAAACGGTTAAATGAAACAGACTTACCACACATGACTGCGGCCGGCCAGAGCCCTCCCCCTGCTTACGCGCTCTATTTACGTCCCGCCCATCATAATAATTTTAAGTTACAATATAGATCGAGTCTTTTACTTTATTAATTGTGTATATATTAGTTAAATCAAATGTGTAAGCGAGTTACCTGCTAGCCACCAAAGCTGCAACTACTAAGCAACTAACCAACCATAGATGCTTTGGATCTAAATAAACATTTTACATATAAGCCCAATAGCTACAATTAGTTGACTTACATTTAAACTGGAAATTTGCCCTCGAAGTAGCTGCTGCCGTCTCCTGATCACATCTGTTTGAAAATACCGCGCTGCATTCTGGGACATTTTTGACCAAGAGAAGGCAACAAGGCACCTCTCGTGTATCCTTGCTCAATTAGCTAAACGGCTAACAAACGGAGGACAGATGCCTTGGAAGCACATGAACATTGGAACCGATTGGAACACGCCTTGGCGGTTCCTGATGACGTATCTCCTAGGCAACCGGGGCGGGACCAAGGCATCAAGGCGAGGTTCCTTGAGATTGAAAAACACCCCCTGCCACATATCAGAGCTTCTGAGCTTCTAGCAGCCTGAGTGGGAGAGGGGTGGGTGTGGCCAGCTCCATCTTGTTTTCTTAAAGTGACAGTGCCCTGAAAAATGGTGAAATAGCTTTTTGTGAGAGGGATTTTGTGAAGAACTTCATAAAAATGTTTTGTATCAACCATAGAAATATAACCCTAAGAAAACAAGCCATAACATGTCTTCTTTAAATAACGTTTGGTGCTGTGAAAGTGAAATGTTCTGACTAGCCGTTAGCTCATCACTCCTGAAGGAGGTAAACTCTATTTCACCAAGCAGAGGCCCTTCTTTAGGTTTCAAACAACAAAAAATTAGAACTTTCACACAGAAAAATAATTCAGAATGGTAAAAAAATCCCTTTAAAAGTGAGTTATCCTTGTGGGGTTCTCTTTCAGAGTATCACATAGATTTGAAACTGGAATTTCTAAATGAATTTAGCTTAATGTGAGTTATTTATAAATTCTTTTGATTAATCTGTTGTATATTTTTACTGTGTTTCTTTGTTAGAAAATGACCGACCCACCTCGCTGGTGCCAGACCTGATTGATTACAACATGCCTCTTACTGCCACCTACCTGAAGCAGATGAAGCTGCAGTGCATGACAGCCACTGAGAGGGTGAGTTTCTCTTTCTGTCTGTGACATATGGGCTCAGATTCAGGCTGTCCTGACTAATTACAAAATGTACCACCGTAAAGATCTGCCTGTTCAGCATGATTTATATTTGTACCAAGCGCACCAGTCTTCAGAATATTTTCTCCTGAGCATGCAGCGGAGATGCTCTGTGCAGGCAAATTAATCAGAGCATCCTTCCTCCCAACTTTTAATTCATTATTAAACAAGCAGAGTACTCTTCCTGCTGGGGGAGGAGGAGGAGGCGGCGGAGGAGGAGGAGGAGCAGTGCAGAGTGAAGTGAGGATTAGGAAAGCTTTTGTACGAGAGACGTCATGTGTAAAACCACTCCCATGTGTCGCTGTTAGAGAAACACTCAAAAGCCGCTGCTGCTGAAGTGCAGGGAGCAGAACTTGGTCGGATAAATGTAGGCCTCACTCTGGAATAATTAGGATTATCTGGAACAATGACCCAGGCTGGGATTTGTGGGTGAGTCCAAATGAACACACTGTTTTTATAAATTAAATTTGAATAGAGTAATGGAGTTTCCTGTTTTTAATGTCTAATTTTTTCAGTAGCCGCTGCAGAAGGCTGCAGGTTTGTTATGTTGGAGGAAATCACATGACTTTAGTGTTGGTTGAGACTTGTCAGCTGCATGCATGCTGCTTAGCAGAACTCTCATTTCCTTTGGAATCAAAGGATCAAATTTCACCAACTAAAAATTCAGAAACAGGGCTAAATACAATTATTATTGCAGTTTTTCATGATGTTAAACTAAAGAATGTTAGCATGGACAAAGAACAAAAAAAGCTGCACGCTTAAAAACAGTTTATTTATTCCTGTCAGGTTCATTTTAACTTTACATTTGTTATTTTTATTCTCCGCCTGTTATAAAAGTGACTTGATGAGTGGAAGCCCACATTTCTCTAGAGTCTGGACATTAATGCTGCTACCTACTTGGAAACGGTGTGATTAGAGCCTCTCTTTAATCCTCCGTGACTCACTTGGTGCCAAATAGAGCCATCACGGAGCATCCTGGTCCTTCACAAGCCCCTCACAGAGGGACGGCTGCACGCTCCCCGGGGTGTAGGCCTGTCTGTGTGTTCGTGTGAGAAGACAACGCGTATTTCTGCTCCAGTCCCGTCACACAGTGGTGCTCCCTCTGAGTGAGATGCCAGCTGACACATGACGGTCTGCATGCAGGCCGCCTCTGTTAGCTAACTGGCCTGTTTTTTTGTCTCTGTGAAGCTCATCTATGGTTTGAGTGGTGAATTCAGCTCATGTGGTCTGAAGCTGAAGCTCAGGTCAGCCTTCGAGTGGTTTGGGAGAATATTCGGCTCTCCTCTTGCTAATCCTCAGCCCAGTGATGTACTCGCAATTTAGTTACGCTACAACAAGCATCTTCAGGGTCTCTACGTAACGCTGTTAAAAATAGCAATGCTCCCAGAAACATATTAGTTATCAGAGAGACTTCTGTATTCCCTCTTTTATTCTCATCTTTGGACTCAATGTCTTCATTTAACAACTAATAAATACCACTAAATGTTTTTTTTCTTTTCATGCATTAGAGGCTTTTAAATGAGTTTTTATTAAAGCAAGTCTCAGGAAGTTGTGACATTTCTTATGTTTAAGTTAATAAAAGTAAGAGTATTTTCCTCTTTCCTGTTTCAGCGTGATTATCCTATGATATCCCCTCAGGATGACAGTTCGGTGAGCAGCGAGGACATGAACAACGCTGAGCCCACATGGGTCGCAGCTGAGCAGCCAGCAGTGCCTGAGTCCAGCCCCCCCAATGGAGAGAGGGTCAGCAACCAGGCCACCATCATAAAAGAAGAGGACGGTGAGACACGAGCTGCTGCTGCACAGCCATGTGGTGTATTTTGTTGGTGTTGTTTACATCTGGACCTTTAAGGTATTCGTTGTTAAACTGAGGACGGCACAGATTTGTGTTCCACAGGAAACAGCTTGCTTGTTTCTTAGTTGACTAATCCATGTAAATCCACTCTTCCAGCAGCTGGGGCGTGGAACAACATCACAGCCCCAATCCGCTGCACCCCTCTCCTCCAGGCCTGTAGGAAGTAGGACAAAGGCCGACGTTAACCCTCTCAGATCAGTAACGGATTTCTAACGGGGGAAAATGTAGCGTTTTATGAGACAGATGTGGAAATTGTACCTGTGAAATCTGAACATTTAGCTTTGATTTCTCCTCAGAGAGAAGCAAGGATCCCTTCCCCCATCTGCCCCCCCGCACACTCACACACACATGCTCTCCTTTCTCCTTCCCCTTTTTGTAAAAACTCCCAGCATTCCCTCCTTCCACCCTAATTTTTATTTGTCTTGACAGATGACCCCGATGCACAATTCCTTCAGTCTGAACATCAGGAGGGAGCGGGTGCCCCCCCCCCCCCCCCCCCCCCCCCCCCCCCCC
>SSNS01000826.1:67674-133010 GCA_006937985.1 Aphyosemion australe
CAAACACACACACACTCCTTTGGGATCATGCTTATTGTTGTCAACAAACCTGAATTAAAGCTAAAGAAGGACAAAGCGCTCGTAGCTCATCTCTGTTTCTGTGTCCCTGTCCTGCTCCCCCGCCAGACGATGACTCCTCAGAGAGCGGCAGCGCCAACGGGGTGCCAGTCCTGACCTCCCCCGAGGTGCTGGCTGTGGGTGGGAACCCCCCAGATGGTGGGGCCTCCTATGGGGAGGTGACAGAGAATGGACTGAGTGCTCCCCTGGACTTCAGCACCACCTCGTCCTCCTCCTCTTCAGAGGATCAGCAGCCGGTCAATCTGAGCGACAGACTGCTGCCGGTTGGAAGCTCGCCGCCAAACTCCTTCCCCACAGACCCCAACAAGAAGTACCCCATCAAAGCAGAGTTCACCAACAAGGTAAGGACAGAAACCTGGTTTCTGACTGGATCTCTGTTCGTGTCCTCCATGATAACGCTCTTTGGTGTGTTTCAGTCGCCTCCTTACAGCTCAGGAAGCTATGACTCTGTGAAAACTGAACTGAGCATGAGCGCAGAGGACTTGACCTCTGGTCGGGCACAAATCATTGATGACGATGACGATGATCATGATGACCATGATGATAATGACAAGATCAACGATGCTGAGGGGATGGACCCAGAGAGACTTAAAGCCTTCAATGTGAGTATTAAAAAAGAAAAATTAAAGAGAAAAAGATGAAAGATGAAAGGATAACTTTCTATAAGCTGCAGACATTTTGAAGGACTTGCAGGAGTTTGTTTGCAAAAACAGACAACTCTGTTTTAATAATTTATAATAAATGCATCTTTTCATGATTTGCTTTAGGTGATATCAAATAAGGTTTGGTGAATTTGATCAAAAACAGCTTTTTGCTGCTTTTGCATAACTCTTCACTTGTATGTTTGAGGCTCTTATTGTGAAGGATTGAAGGAAGTTCTTTGACTTCCCTTTTGAACACGGCCACAGAAGAAGCATCTTGTTCAATAATTAAAACTGGAACAGCTACCTCAGCACAGTCTGGCTTTCCCGAAAATAAAAGGCTTTCAACTTTTATCTGGATTTATATGTTGAGCTTTTGTCTTCATGTCATTTTTTTTCTCAAATTTTCAAAATTTCAAGTCGATATCTTGACTTCCTGCTTTTGCGGTAGCTTGTGATATGCTGTAGTGTGTTTGTGATAATCATTCGTAATCTCACACTGCAGAACATGAGGTTTTCAGCTCTTATTCTAATTCCATCCATCCTGTTTTCATCTCCGCCCCCTTCTCTCCTGTTTCTACCCCCATCCTCCCTGCTATTCATCCCTATTCTTCTGTTTTAACTCTCACACCCTTCATTCAACCCTGCCCCCCTCCCATTCAATTTCTTCTGCTCTACATCCCCCCACCCCCTGCGTCTGTCAGATGTTTGTGCGTCTGTTCGTGGATGAGAATCTGGACCGCATGGTGCCCATCTCCAAGCAGCCCAAGGAGAAGATCCAGGCCATCATCGAGTCCTGTAGTCGCCAGTTCCCAGAGTTCCAGGAGCGCTCCCGCAAGCGCATCCGCACCTACCTCAAATCCTGTCGTCGCATGAAAAAAGGCGGCTTTGAGGTATTCAGTAACCACCCTGATGAGCATTTTGTGTTTTTTGTGACATTTGCACACAAATCCCCAAATGTTCCTGTTCATAAATAAAACAATGTCACCGCCCCTGTTGGCAGATCCGACCAACTCCTCCTCACCTCACCTCTGCCATGGCTGAGAACATCCTCGCTGCCGCCTGCGAGAGCGAAACCCGAAATGCTGCCAAGAGAATGCGGCTCGATGTCTACCAAGCGACGGTAAACATCTTGGCAGCGCGTGACTCTGCACAGAAGCTGTTTTGGAATCTGCAAAACCATCTATACATCAGTGGCAGCAAACTGCACAACAAGAATTACATTTAGATGACTCTAACCGGTTTGTTTTCTTCTAGGATGAGCCCATGTCTGTTGACAAACCAATCACAAGGGATCCGGCCCCTGTGGCACCATCAGGGTTCTCTATTTCCAGTGCCGCTTTCGCCCAAGACCAACTGTTCACCAACGGAGGCCTCAACTACAACCTGCGAGGATACGGGACAGTCGGCAGCAACCAGCCGAGCGCCGGTGCTGCACAAACCAACGGTGAGTCCAGGTTCATCAAATATAACTATCAACAGAAAACCTTTTCACTTCAACTTCTGATTATTTTAAAAGCATAAATAAACAAAGGATCCCTTTTTTCAAGATTCCGGATATTGTTAACTATGAAGTGTCCTTAAGGTTAGGACAAAGGGCCTGGAGGAGTGTCTGCTTAGTGATGCATTACATAATATTAGCATTATTATTAAGCAGTTATAAAGCTTATTCAATAGTTTTTTAATGCTTAATAATGCACTAAGTAATGTTAATAAAAGGATCCTTATTGTAAAGTGTTACCACTTGATTTTATTCATTCATTTATAAAGCACCAATCAAGGTAGTCCAAAGTGCTGAACAGAACAAAGCAACAACGTGAAAACTTAAGGTGCAGACTAACATAAGTATGTAAAGGCAGGACATAAATCAAAAACTGATACATTCACAGAATAAGGCTGGATTAAAAACACCCTATAACAAAGAGAATAAAGCAGTAGGCCACTAATGGACAGGAAACGAGAAGGGGAGCAGAAAAGGTCTAGCTTAGAAACACTGCTGCGAGGGAGCCAGTTTGACCTCGAGAGGGAGTTGTTTCAGAGTTTAGAGTCAAAAACCAAGAAGCTACGGTCACCTCTGGTATTTCATTTTGTCATCTGAACCACCAAGAGACTGTGATCAGCTGATCGTAGAGATCACGATGGGATGTGTTTTGAAAGCAAAACAAAGATATATGCAATAGCTGTCCTGGCAAGAGCCTTGAACGCCTGAACTAAGATCTGACTATGGTATACTATACTTTGTATTTGATTGTATCACCACCAGTGTGTGAATGTGTGTGTGCAAGGGTGGATGACTGTTTGTGTTGTAAAGTGCCTTTGGGGGCTGTAGAACCCTAGAAGGCGCTTTATCAAATACAGAACAGTCACCATTTACCACAATGTTTCACAATGTGTCGTGTCATCTCCTCCTCAGGTCCCACAGATCTGAGCATGAAGTCCGTCGCCCCAAACTCCTCCTCCTCCAACAGTCATGGTCAGGGGGGCGGTGGGGGTGGGGCTTCGGCCCAGCTCAGCCCCCCGGAGGTGACGGCGGTGAGGCAGCTCATCGCAGGCTACAGAGAGTCCGCGGCCTTCCTGCTTCGCTCTGCAGATGAGCTGGAAAACCTGATCCTGCAGCAGAACTGAGCCAAACTGTGCCCCCCCCCAGCCTGTCCATCTCCGTCCCTCGGTGTCTCACACATTCAAACAGACTTTCACACTCAAAGATACTTCGGTGGGTCCTGTAGGTGTGCTGCCTTCACTTATTCCCACTCGTTTCTGTATTTGGACAGGCCAAAACATATCACGGGCTGAAAAGATGTTGATTTATGCATTTGGTTCACTTTGACCTTAGTGCCCTGTTCCGTGTAGCCGTTCGTTCTGTTCATTATGCCACTGGAACCTCCATTCGTCTCAGGAAGCGAAGTGAAAAAAATGACGTGCGTTAGTACAAAGACTGAACCACAGTTAACACCAAATCAGTGAATTCACGTACACCATTAGCTGTTTTTACACTGACGTTTATTCTGCTGCACAGTGGCACAGTTCTGATCGGGCCGTCCGAATCAAGTTAATCCACAGAAGGATCGCTGCTAAATGACGCCACTGCCCCGTTAACCTCAACAGCTACTGTACCGACTTAAATATACACCAAAAAAACTAAAAAATTTAGAGAAATAAAGAAAAACACGAGTGCTTTTCAGTTGGGAATTTGACCAAAAGAACAGATCAATCCTTAGCTGGTCGAAATGGAAAAAGTGCTCATTTTGATGTTTTAGTTTGAGACTTGTTAGCAAACTGGACTTGTTTTGGATCAATTTAATGATTTTTTTGGGGTGAATCCTTTTATAACAGGCTGTTTGTTATTATTTATAAGAAGTGTGGGTATGCAAGCTGAGGTCTCAGATGCTGGTCAGGGAATAAACGTGGTTAGTTTAGAGTCCTGGTTGAAAACCAGGGCTACTAAAAACAGATAAAAAATGGTGCAATATAGAAGATGAGTGGTAGTGGTTAGTGAAACGAGAGAGTAGGACTTCGCCACCATCCTCTCCCGCTGTAACAGAAAGGTTGTAAAAAAAGAAGATATCCCATGCAGCATTGTAGCCAATTTCAATGTTGTTCGTCGTCGATGCTAACCTCAGAACCGAGGCACTTTCACGTGTTGGGATCGTCATGCGTTGGAGCAGAAAAGAAACGGGACCTGGCAGAAAAAGGACACTTGATGTTGCACGTTTTGTTTAGTTTCATGTTTTTTGTTATATATCTGGAGGGTTGCTGAGTGGAGAAAGGCACAAACAGAGAGGCTGATCTGTTACTGACAGATGAGTGAAGGCAGGGTGCTGGGTGCAGCGTGAGGGCACAAACGGGACGACATCCACTCCTTTTGGCTTCGTCCCCTCGTCCGTCTGTCTGTGTCAACCCTTTTGACCGCGTCAGACTCTGAATCACACCTCCCACTTTCTTCGTCGTGTCTGAAAACACACTGTTGGAAAAAGAAGCAAGAGACAATCTCTGAAGAAGATGTAAACACATCACAGTTTACTCTCCCAGCTTTCTGCTATGGTGTGTGCGTGTGCGTGTGTGTGTGTGTGTGTGATTTGAAGACACGCAGAAGTTCTCAAAGCAGATGTGGAGCACAGTTTAACAACTTTTACTGGTGAGTCACTCAGCACAAAACAGTTGTGCAAGCTTGTGTGTGTGTTTATATGTGTCTGTTTTTTGTATAACGTGTTGATTCGGTGTCTGTGTGTAAGTGGAGTGACCCAGTTTGTACAACATCAGTCTGTGAAACATTCCAATGACAATGACACTCTGAGCGGCCGAAAAGCGGTTTGCACCTTATCGATTTGTCAAAAGTTAAAGAGATATTTTTCTGTATTTATCACCAATCTCTTTGCAAATTTTCATTTATCTATATTTCACTCGTGCAGGGACGTGCAGGACCTAAAAGACCATCTAACATTGAACTGTCTTGTTGTGATTGGGCTGCCAAAACACTCCCATTTAAATTCTATCGTCTAAAGGTAGGAAGCACTTTATAGCTCAGGATTAAGGTAACACGAGACGTGATTTTAGTGTCTTTACCTCATTTGGAGCATCAGCTTCACTTCACACACTGATTATAACAGACTGACAGAACACACAATCACTGTAAAAATATTCTATTTGAATTTATAGTTGTACTAAGGTCCATCTGAGGGGTGTTTGTTAACAGAGGCTCAGAGAAAAGGCTCAGCTGATGGGAAACCAAACAAGTCCTCCATCTGTTGCTTTAAAGTCAGACATTAAAGCTGTTATAGCAAATCTGCAAACAAGCTAGGTTTTGAACGCAAACGGGTATGTTCCCCGAGACGCTTCTGCTGGAACCGGAAACCTGCGATGCCGGAGGAAATGAGATAGAGCTAAACACCAGTCACTGTTTTCTAGGCCCAATCGTCTTTTGGTGTTTTTCTTTTTGGGACTCTGGTAGTTTGTCCTAAAGTTGAAGTGGTAGCAGCCGGCTGTTTCTCCTTCTCTGATATTATTGAGCGGAGAACCTCTCACACCAGTGGTGTTCTGTTGCTAAACATGTGCGTGCGTTATGAGTGGAGGATGCAGGGAAGTGCGACGGTTCAACGAGACCAAAAACTGGATGGTCCAATAGCTGTTTTCGGTCTGAATTGTGTTACTGGTGGAGGTTTTTAGTCAAATGTGAGAGTACAGCTTAACCTCCACAATATATTTATAGCATTGTTTATTTATTTATAGCGTAGAACGTTGTTAAGAGGCATGAAAAATAATGTTTTAAGCTAATTAGTTTTCCAATTTTGCTATTGCAGCTTTAAAGGTTCAAATCCTGCCTCAGGACTTTTATTTTGCCATCAGATCTCAAAATAACCAGACTCTTTAAATTTGAAAGCATTGAATCCACATTAGTCCATTTGTTTCATATTTATTTAAGAGAAAAATGATTAATCTTCCCTTTAGAAATTAAAACTAAAAGTTTGTGAACAGGAAGTGAGCAGATTGAGAGTTTAGCAGCCTGAACTGGATAAAAACGACACTCCGATCACTCTCATTTAAAGGGATGGTTCATGTCTTTTGAAACAGGTCGTTTTGAACAGCCTCAGTTTGGAAAAATAGAGATGAGCTAAAGGTTGTTCAGAGCAGGGCCAGTTCTAAAAGAGAGTACTGATATTTAAAATTAAAATTTAAAACTTAACATGATTATTTATAAATAATTCTATAGTTATACCACAGAATTGAATGGAGGGTCTTCTGAACAGAATTTTAATATAAGGTATAAAAGAGTGTAAATAAGCCCTGACTAATGTAATGCTTTTATGATTAGAGTTGTTTTTAATTCTACTCTGTAACGGGTCAAGCTGTGACTAGCTGTTAGCTCATCAGTCTGGCGATACCTAATAGATGTTTCTCCAAACTGAGGTTGTTCAACGAGTGATCTGGAGCATGTTGACTCCTCCACAAAAACCCACTTCAAGAAATGTGAGCTATACCTTTAAGGTGGATGTATAATTATTCATTTAGAGCTTCTTTGTAGGTTTTAGACATCATCTCCTCTCTGGCAGCAACTCAAACCTTTTCAAACCTTCTGCTGATGGAATTCTTTTAAATGAAACTTCTTCTCTGTCCTCTTGTTGTTGACAACACCCCTCTGGACTCTGACAGATGTAACCGTAGATGGGTCCTCACATGTCTTCCGTGTCTCCTCTGACCTGCTTGTTTGTTACCGTCGCCATAGCAGATCCTCGTTCCTTTCGTGTCAGACTCAGCGACGTCACGTCGGAGCTCGTTCCTACAACCAAACGTCTGCTCACAGATGGGCTTTCTGTCTGGGCAGAGTGAAAATGTTGTATCTGTGTGCTGACGTTGCTGCGATCAGCAGAAAAACACCTGTTGTCCTGTTTTGGTTTGGTTCTTTTCTAATGATGCCCAATGAATTTACTCTTGTATTGACTGGACAATGTAATCTATTGGTGTTGATTAAAATGCCCTGGTAGCTTGTGGATTGCTAAAGTGGTCAGATTAATGTACTGTATATCTGTACAAAGAGTGATACAAGATGTTTTGAACCTTTCTTTTTCTGTGGGTACAGCACTGTTAAAAAATCAAAGTGGTTTTAGCCCTTGCCTGTTTTAACTTATCATTTCGTGATGGTCTGTGTAACTTCTATTGTTATTTATATGATTTATTTGACTTGTTGCCTCTCCTGCACTGTAAAGAGACTGTAGCTCTGTGCAGGGGTTCGTACTGTAAACCTGTGTGAAGCTTTGTATTTCTCCCTCTGGTTTTGGACTCAGTGAAAGTGTGATGTTTACATGTACAGTTTTTCAAAGGATTTTTTTCTTGTTTTTGTTTTATTTTTACATTTTATTCCCCCTCCCCTCATATATTCCTCTACGCTGTGTTCATTTGGTTTAGATGTGTTTTTTTTTTTTGTTTTTTTTTTGTTGCTTCATTGCATCAAGTGCAGGCGTGACCTCTTCGACCTCCTGGTCACATGGTCAGTGTGCGCCGTGACAGCTGGCTGAGGTCGGCTCGGCATTGTGGTGGCTTCCAGCATTTAAAGAGGTGGTATTTTAAAAAAAAGAGGAAAAAGCAAGAGAGCTTCACAACTTCTCAAAGTGGACCAGCAAAGATTTATCAAGGATTAAGATGACTTTTCTCTAACGGTTTTAGAAATGGTCTAAATGGAGAATGATGGGATGTTAAGTAGGAACATTTATGATACTACAGTAAGTGCTCATAATCTCTTAGTGTCCTGGCACAATGTCAGGGAAAACTCCTCGTCCTTAATCCGACTGGTGCCCTGAAAGGTACACTTTGACCTGTTGTAATATCTCCTTGGTAACGTAAAAGCCATTCCCCTCTTCTGGCCTTTTAGGGGGAACCCATAAACCTCAGGAAATACTGAATCTCCAAGTTTAGTTTTATCCACTAATTTCTTCTGAAACGAGATTCAAATCTCTTACAAAAAAAACATTAACATTTATATGAGATGTCTATTGTTTTGTACATTTATCATTGTGATTTAAAAGTGGAGCTTTTCCAGTACCTGTGACTTAATATTTTAATTTTTTCAGTGTTTATTGGTATTGATATTTATTAATATATGTGAAACTGCAAAAAAAAGTAAAAAAAAAACAAAACAAAAGGTTGAACCTTTTTCATCGGTATGTTTCATGCAAAACTGTCCAGGTGAGATTCTCTCTGCCTATTACATATCACTAACGAGGGACCTGTGTTTGTTTGGAAATAGCGCTTTTTCAGTGTTGCATCAACGCTATGAAAAACAGCAAAAACACACAAAAATAAATAAAAAGAAAAAAACAAAAAAATTGAGAGAAAACAGTGGTTTACCAACAGCAGAGTTGTATGGCTCTCCTCTTCTCCTGAGATGTCAGTAATTGAATAAAACAGTGCGATGAGCTATCAAACTGAGACCAGACTCATGGGCCTCTTTCTTTGTTTACTTCTTTTATTCGTGTATGCAAACACACACGTCTCTGAAGGGAAAACACACACACGCATGCACACACACACACACACACACACACACACACACACACACACACACACGCACACACAAGCTTCTTTCAAGTGTGTTGTATCTCCTACAGTCAACTCTAGAGGGCAGCAGAGTCACATATCTCACATCAGTGAATAAAAAGACCTTAAAGGTTCATTTCAATGTTTTCATTTTTACACTTTTAATATGAAATAGAAAATTATGTCAAAAGGTCTTTTATTTCATTCGTTATGATGGTCAGAAGGTTGGTCAGGTGGTTTCTGAGGCTAATAAGAATTAAATGTTGTAAAATGGTAAAATCTGTAAAAATATTAAAACGGCCTTGCTTCTCCAGTGGAATGTGAATAAGGCCGTTTCCACTATTGGAACTTCTCGGGATTTTAACCTGAACTTTGCAGCATCTGCGAGTCTCCGCTTAACCGGGTCGGCCCAAAAGGACCATCTTCCAGGATGCTTCAGGAACCAACAAAGTGCCTGAATTGGGGTATGTACCCTGTAGTGTCGCTGAGCAGGACTCACCCAAATAGATTAAATTATGTCGTACTTAGAATAAAACTTTAAACGTTATTACGGTACCTGGGTGCCTTTTGGCACTGATCAGTGACTCCATTTTAATGCTGATGTTGAAGCGGGTTGGGAGTCCCAACTTGCAACATTCAAATAAAAGGTATGTGTCAAAGCTTATGATGTGTTAAACCAGCTTTTATCAGAATGAACCATTTCTCTTTGGCCTTTTACACCATCACTAATTCACATAGGCAAGCAGGTTGGAGAAGGAACAGACTTTTGGGTATGCGACGTTAGACACACCAAGTTCAACAACAAGAAGGTAAATGTAATTTTGAGTTCTAGGATGCCTTTAAAGGGGACATATCACGCCTTCTTAAAGGCTTAATGTGTAAAAATATTTGACTCTTTAGCGCCATGCAGTTGAGAGTAGGAATTGCATCTACGGTAGCCCAAACGCATCAAAAAGGCAATATGTCAACTTCCTGCTTTCACTCCAGCGATCAGGGCCGTTATTTAGTGTGACGACTAATGGGACTTTAACCTAACTACAATCAAGCAAATATAAAAACATTTTTAATTATGACTCTTATATTAACCTACCAGTCCAGAAGGAAGCAAGCAAGTTTTCTCAGGCTTCTTGAGGAGCGTAGCTATCTCACAGGAAGGATCATGCGCTGTGTAGTCTGGTGTTATGTGGATCTCAGGGAGCAGCTGTGGAGATGGCGTGGACACGCTGGCCATCGATTGGCCACCTGTTAATGGAGGAAGGATGGAGAGTGCTGGGAGAGAGACAGTGGGCTGCAGGAGGAGAAGGAACTTTAGGAAGAGTCTAGGGTCACCTGTTACAAAGAAACGATGAATGAGTGACTTGAGGTGAGTTATGGAGTAACTTAACTGCTTGGAGGCTGGTGTCCAGCTAATGGCGGGTGGGGAGCTCATCATACGAGGCTGCTGAGAGTTGGGCGTGATGACAATGTCCTGACAAGTTTGTCTTTTGATTTCAGTGTTTTGTTATTCAAACTAACCGAGTACAGTTGGTTTGGCAGACTGCATGCTTCCAAGGTGTACTGCTGCCCTTCATTGTTTCTTTCAGGTTACAACATGTCAAAGCGCAAACGTGAAACGCTGAGCGTTATATCTTGTATGTCCCTAAACAGCTACCATATTTCAAGATGGCGCATGACTATGAAGCGTTGATCACAGTTTATGTATATAAAAATGTCAAATTTCAAGCTAAGATGAATACTTAGAGCTAGAAAGGCATTTCTCAGTTTACAGTGCCCTGATTTTTTCTGAAAATGTGAAAAGAATCTGAAAAAAGTCAAGGAAGTAAAATGCAGTACTGCAGACACAACACAGATGCTGCCACTTCAATACACATTTTTAACATCATTCAGTTTACATACCAAACAATATTCAGCAAAAGCTGATTTGTTTAAAAATTCATGTTTTTACTATGGCAAAAGCATGTTAGTGCTAGTTCTCATGTTTGATGTATTTGTTGTTTTAGTTTGGCACAGTAGTAAACTACTGTTCATTTACTCTAAACCTTATAGAAGACTGAGACACTTTCAGCTTTACTCATGAAGCCCTTTAACCTCATGGTGGCGCTATTGTCACTGATTATGACTATACTCCAAGCAAAGACATTTCACAAAATGCTGAGAAGAATGAAATAAAAAGATGTTTCTATACTACAAACAATTACTATTAAAACACCAAACAGTGCATTTTTAAAATATATTTTCAGTTGTTTTCAAAAATGTAGATCAAATAGACTGTTGTGCTTGTGAGTCACAAATTATATGACAGACCATCTAATTTTAGTTGCTCTCTTTTTTCTGACACGTCCTGTACTGGTCAGGTTTTAGTTTAGCAGGTTTCAGATTTCCAACTGGAACAATTGTTGCAATCTTTTTGGCCGTACTTAAATTTGGCAGGTTTCACCAGCAGTCTCGTGTGTAACAGAACAGTGTGTCCTGTTAAACACAGGTCAATATTCCCACAGAGTCAAACAAAATTAAACTCTTCCACAGTAATAGATTAGTTTGTGTTTGAGGCAATGTTTTTAAAAATTAGGCCAGCAAATAAAAATGTTTGAATGATTTTAATATCTATAAAATAATGAAAATAAACTAGAGATTTCAGAATACAGTAAGTTTGAGTGGCAATAAAACAAAACACACACACACACACACACATGTTGAGCCACAAATGCAGCTTCAGAGCATATATACACACACATGTACATACGTTTTGAAGCTGCATTTGTGGCTCAACATCAGCAAAAGTGAATTTAAACTATTTTTGTGTTTGTTATGATGGATTAGCTGTGGTGGCCATCTTGAATTGGATTTGCACCAACATTTAATCAGCTGTAAATAAACATTCAGTGACTCATTTCTGTGAGTTTTATTAAAATCCATTTAGAGGTTTGTGAGATATTTTTCTTACAAATGTTCAAATGGGACCATTATTGTCAGTAGGTGATAAAAATGCCCTTTTTGTCCATTTAGATGCATTTTAACCAGTTTCTCAGCACAGAACACGTTTCATTTATTTACTTAAATGATTTGTGGGCACAGAAACAGTAAATACACCCCAGGTGACCTTTCGCCCAGACTCCACGGTCTCTACAGCTTTAGGAAATGAAAAGCTGATCCTCCTCTGTTTGTCTAGAAACTGTTAGTAAAAAATAATTAAGCAAAATGTATTTTGTGTGTTTGACACAGACACATGTCCTCATTTTTCTTTATTTTTCTATGCAAATGTGATATGGCTGAGTTTTTTCATGAGTGTGTTTGTTTCTGTTTGTCATGTGATCTTTAACAACCTGCAGATAAGAAGCACTTTGTTTTGAAGGTGTTGGTGGGGAAATAACCACCTGAAGCATGCTACTAACGAGTGTTTTTCAGTCTACCTGTAATTGGGTCACATGAGGAACATAAACACAAACACAAAGAAGAGATAAACTATCAGACTTCAGCAGTCAAAGTGCAACTTTTTTATTTGAAGACTCTGGAAGTCCCTCAGTGACACATGGAGTTAAACCAGCCCAGAGGTCCACGCTGTTGACTCGTGCTGCTGATCGAATCAGAGCCTAAAACAGGATGACACCTTAGACCTGGAAACAGCACGAACCCCTTTACCTGAACTTGAATCGCTCATACAGCTCTTATCTGAGCAGGGTGAGCGTGTGTTACGAGTGAGTCAGGGCCGGGATTGGCCGGCTGCTATGAGTCATGCACCAGAAGCCTTTGCCCCAGATTCCTTGTTTATATTTGAGCCAGCGGATGTGCACGAGGGGTTTCTGTTACCATTCTTGAACGCTCATTACTCCTTTTGCAGCAGAACAGACAAATAAATGAAATCACTTGAAAATAGCTTTAATTAACCCAAATAAAAATAATTAATATAGATTTATTCCAGTTAGCGAATAAAGAAAAGCTGCAAAAAAGACATCTAACAGATTTATTATGCATCTATTACTGCAGCTGTAGGTTTCAGATATAAAGTGCTATTTACATTTCTGCAGTAAAATGCTTCAGGAACTTGATTGAAATGTACTTGAGCCCTACAGACATGTGAGAAATAAACATGATGCCCTTTTGCAAGATCTCTTTCTGCCATTCAGGAATCGGACGTTTTCAAAGAATTTGGAGGAAGGTTGAAAACATTGTCTTTGGGTTACTTCATGCAAGAGCTTGGACAGCGTGGAGAAACAGACGGTGTGCGTGATGCTGAAGGAGCTGGATGCTCAGCAGAAGTCATATTCTTTTACAAAAGACAACAACTTCCTAAGTGTTTGTCTCCCACAATAAAACAACTTCAATCTCATAAATGTAACTGCAATTCATGCAAACAATATTTCATAAAAATGATGTCACCTTTGATTTGATTACAGTAATACTTTATGCTTTTGCTTGAATTTAATTTAAAAGTTAACTCGTGGATTACTGTTGTGTTTATCTGAAGGTATATGAATATTTACTTAGAATTCTTGATTTATTTGCAGCTAAAGATTAGCTTTGTGCTAGCTACTGTAGTTCTTCTGGCTGGATTTTAGTGTTAAAATTGGCAGATCTAACAATTCTAGCACATCTGTTTGTTGTAGGAATGGGACGTCTTGATTGGATCCATAGTTGGAGAAATGTTTAAGAAAGAGGTAATGCTTGTTGCTTTTGTCTGTTTTTTTTAATTGATTTATTAAAATATTTGAACAGAATGAAGATCTGTGTCTTATTTTACTAACTCACGTTCTGTTCCAGGAGTTTCCTTCTTGGATTGACCAGGAGAGGCACGGAGCAATGGCCATTTTGAAAGTAAACACGCTGAAATACAAACTGATAATGTGTTTACTCTCAAATACTGATATTAGTATTAGTACACTGACATTTAAAATGCAATAACATGCTCATAAATAATAGAACAGGTGGGTACACTGTAAAAAACAAAATGTTGAATTTATTTAACCAAGTTATGCCAACTGGTTCCACTAAACCTAGCTGCTTATATTTAAAGAGTAATATACATTGTTTTATGTTATGTTTAAAGTAAATGTGTATTGCTCCTTACATTTAAGCAACTGAGTTTAGTAAAACCAGTTGGCATTACTCGGTTAAGTAAAATCAGCATTTTATTTCTTAGAGTGTAAAGTTAATTAAAACAAGCTATTATTATGTTTTCTTCAACAAACATCAATATCAAAATTGTTAAAGCAACCACAACTTAATGTAATTCTCTAACTGAAGCCTAAATCTGTTGTGATGCATGTCATGCTTTAATTGTTGTCTCCCACCGTTGTGCAGACTACTTTCCCAGCTTACTACCAGACACTGTGCTTGACTGACTCAATATATATATATTCCCATCTCACCCTCCATGGATGGTCTCATCCTTCCAAGCTCGAGTCCTCTACCAGAGGCCTGGGTGCTTGAGGGTTCTGTGCACTATCTTAGCTGTTCCTAGAGCTGCCCTTCTGGACTGAGATGTCTGATGTTTTTCCTGGGATCTGCTGGACTAACACGCAGGGGGACCTGGGTTCAAATCCAGGCTGGGGCAAATACCAACATCCAGTGTGGGTCCTTAGGCAAGACCCTCGGCGCTATTGCCTACCTCATACCATGATGAGAGCAACCAAAATATATGAGATGCCGGCTCAGACGTCACCCATCAAACAAGGTCTACCTCAGGTGCTGGGGAACCAGAGTAACATGATGAAAATTGGGCTACTGGAACAAGACGTAAATGGGCAAGATGCGAGAACCTGGATTAATATACATCGTTTATGATTACCGGTCTACTTAAATAAAAAAGAAATGAATCGACACAAAAATACAAAATGTAGAATATACAAGTTAAAAAAGTTTGTTTCAGTTTTTGAACCTTTAGTTTTCTTCTTCTACTGTACTCTCCCACTGTCACCTAATACTTTGACCCAAGTAGGGTCATAAATCCATGAATTATTCATGAAGTTGTTCGTCCTCTGGTACCAGTTTGAACGTATAATCAATAAGACACAAACAAACTGTGATGCTGGCACCAAAGGAAGAGGTTATATAAAGTGTTGTGATTGCAGCAGTATTTTGGGGGAAGGGGGCGGAACCTAATCAAGCTGGTTTGTGTTTGAAAACACTTGACAGTGAAAAACAATTGACTTACTAAAGTATCTTGAAAATTATAATAGAACAATCACATCAAGGTACTAGAAGTTGGAAGATAAGAGTGAAACAGAGCATATCTGAAAAGGAAAATGTTGGAGTGTGTAACTTACTCTTTAAATAAAGGTAATACATATGACTTTGCGAATGGACTGCTGAGGACTGTGGCAAAGTCAAATTCTCCGATGAAGCCCCTTTCCGATTGTCTGGGGCATCTGGAAAAAGGCTTGTCTGGAGAAGAAATGGTGAGCGCTACCATCAGTCCTGTGTCATGCCAACAGTAAAGCATCCTAAGACCATTCATGTGTGGGGTTGACGTAACACAGGGTAGTTGTTTATGTTTTTACGTTAAACACACACTTTTATAGGTAGTTAAAGACAAAAGATGCATTTTGTTAAAATGTTTCATAATAATCTTCAAGCTATGTTCTTTTAACTTAACACAATGTATATGTTTTTTGGAATGGTATGCCAGTTTTGAGAAACCTTTCACAAATAAATATTTATTATTGATATTTTTCATTTTCAGGGTTGGACAAAGTTCTATGAGTTTTCTCTATCGGACCTCCGTGCTGGCTTTGAGATCATTGACAGGCTTTTTGAAGGTAGGATGACAGACAACAGTTCTATTAACTTTGGCAGAGCACTTGCTATTGGCCCCTGGAACAAGTGAAGGACCAACACTCTTAATAGAGTATTGCCTGATAAGCACTTTCAATACAAAGCTTTGTTTGTGATGGTCTAGCCATTTCCACATTAACCAGCTTTTTTCAGTAATGTATGGGTGTGTGAGGGGCCACAAACCCGTGGAGAATGGAGGAGATACAAGTCCCAGAGATCCCGAGGTCTCCCCCAGAGAGTGGAGACCCCAGGGACACCACCGGGGTATCCATTATTATTTTTATTTTCATGGTAATTGGTAGAAAGCCCACACATGCCAGGGTACCGTCGTGAAATGTGGGGTACATGAGGGCCCCACAGTGTGGCCACAGGGGGCCACATGGGGCAGCCCACATATGCGGGCTAAGCCCTGTTGGGCCCCTACATGGCCCCAAATGATGGGACCTGCATGTGTCCTACATTTCACGACGGCTGTTGGTCCCACAGTGGGCAACCCTTCGTGGGCCAGATTTTTGCCCAGAGAGATCCCACATGGGGGCCCAAACGGTAATGTTTGCTGGGTGTATAATAAAATCTTTTTAGATGCTCATGATGTCTGCTTCTGTCATTAAGTCACCAAAACAACCCATCTTTTATTTGTAACACATAACAGACTGCAAAAACCATCCTTATTCTTACACCTTGTGTGTTTTTTTAGAATACATTTGAAATAAGGTTAACATTCTTAAATATGATCAATTTTCCTTGTTTCAAGTAATGGGGTAGACATGTTGCTTGGCTAGAATAATTAAAACTAGCTAATTAATCTAATTGTTATATTTGCTGGTGAAGTGAGGCCCATGGGGCAGGAGCCTAGAACCCGGAGGTCAGTGTCAGTGGAGCACATGCAGGAACTCTGGACTCTTGGCGTTGGTGAAGTCAGAGGAGCTCTGAAGACTGGAACCCACGGAGGAGCTCTCAAGCAGAGCACCACAAATCTCATCTTCTTAAACTCTGTTAATGAATGGTCTGACAGGTAGCGCGTTCATTGTAACAAGAAGTCTGCACACACTTACAGCTCTCTGAAGAAACGGTCTGAATGGGGCAGGGTTGAGTCTGAAGCCGACTGCTGATGAGGATCACCTGCTGGCTCCATGTTGGTCGGTTGCTTCTGTCAGGGTACGGTGAGGTGGAGGTATGAGGGACGCTTTGGTGAAGGGTAACCTGCTAATTAAGATTTTAGAATCACTCTTAGTCTGACCCCTTTCCTGAGACAGGTTTGTCATGGAGACCCCACCAGAGGAGGTGGCAGACTCCCTGAAAAACCCAGACCTCTTTTTCAGTTCAACTCAGTTTATTTATATAGCACCAAATCACGATAAGGAATTTTTTTTCACGAATGTATTTTTTATAAAATGTTCACAAAGACAAACCAGTAAACCTACAAAAGTAATGTGATAAAGTAGACAAATAAAATAGGGAGAATGTTCAGTGGTTGGCAGCACTGTTTTGTGTTGCTTTCTATTTTTTCTTCTCAGACAAGTCTTTGTAGGAGATGTGTTGATTATAATCCATGATTTGATAAGACAGAGCTGTTTCAAGGACGTCAAATTGGTTTTCTGTCTCAAACTCACTCAGCAGGTGAGAAAAGGACAGATTTTGGAGTCGTTCCCAGCCTGCAGGAGTTTGAGGTTGAATGACGTTCTTCTTCTTGTCGCGTTTCTTCTTTCCTCAAGTCTTTTTACGAGGGACTTCTGTTTCCTCCAGCTCCAAAACGTCTACAGCCACTTCTACTGGAGGTGTAGAAACGTCCTGTTCTGAAACTGACAGGTTTTGGTCTGATTCACCATCTGATGTTTGTAGGACTACGTTATTCTTGACAGTTTCAGAATCTGGTGATGTTGGTTCAGAAGCTTCCATGTCTTTTTCTTGAACCACTTCTAGGGTCGTGTCATTTTGAGTCTTTTGGTCCATTTCTTCTCTACTAGAAGTTGTTTGAGTGGCTGTTTCCTCTTCTGACTCTGGGAAGTTGGAAGACATTTTAGGGGGAACTTCTGTTTCCTCCAGTTTCAAATGTTCTGGAGCCATTTCTGTTGATGGAGTAGAAACTTCCTGTGATGGATTTTGGTCAGATTCAGAATCTGATGTTGGTGCTTTTGCAACTTCAGATGCAATTTCAGTTTTTTCAGGACAAGTTTCTTTAACAACTTCTAAGATTGCGTCAGTTTTGCTCTTTCTTGCCTTTTTTCCTCTACTAGAAGACTTTTTAGAGGCTGTTTTTACTTCCTCTGTCTCTAGGGTGTTTGAGGATTCCACAATTTCAAAAGCCAAATCTGAAAGAAGTACATCAAATTGGTTTTCTGTCTCAAACTCACTCAGCAGGTGAGAAAACGACAGATTCTGGAGTTGTTCCCAATCTGCAGGAGTTTGAATGATGCTCTTTTTGTCTCATTTCTTCTTTCCCCAGGTCTTTTTAGGAAGGACGTCTGTTTCCTCCGGTTTCAAAAGTTCTGGAGCCACTTTTGCTTGTGCTGTAACCTTTTGTTCTGAAACTGATGGATGTTGGACTGAATCATAATCTGATGTTTGTGCTTCTGCAACATCATTTGGTTTTAAAAATGTTTTGTCATTTCAAAACCACCTGAAGTTTGTTCAGCAGCAATGTCAGATTTTTCCGGAACAATTTCTTGAACAAATCCTGGGACTGTGTCAGTTTTTGTCTTTCTGGCCTTTTTTCTTCTGCTTGAGGTCTTTTTAGAGGCATATTTTACTTCCTCTGGCTCTGGGAAGCTTGACGGTTCTGCCAATTCAAAAGCCAAATTTGTTAGGACGTCAAATCTGTTTTCTGTCTCAAACCAGTAAGTCAGAAAACGGCATATTTTTGAGTTCTTCGCAATCTGCAGTGGTCTGAGGTTGAATAACGTTCTTTTTTGTCACGTTTCT
This sequence comes from Aphyosemion australe, assembly GCA_006937985.1. Classification (NCBI taxonomy): domain Eukaryota; kingdom Metazoa; phylum Chordata; class Actinopteri; order Cyprinodontiformes; family Nothobranchiidae; genus Aphyosemion; species Aphyosemion australe. The sequence continues at coordinate 86,115 of SSNS01000826.1, forward strand.
TCTTTGGTCTTTTTAGGATGGGCGTCTTTTTCCACCGTTTCCAAAAGTTCTGGAGCCTTTTCTACTGGACTGCAGAAATTTCCTGTTGTGAAACTGACAGAATTTGGTCTGAGTCACAATCTAATATTTTTGCTTCTTCAACTCCTTTTGGTTTTAAAATTAAACTATTTATGATTGTTTCAGAGACTGGTGTAACCACTTCAGGGATGAAGGTATTTTCAGTCTTCTGGTCCATTTCTTAAGTACAAGAAGTCATTTGAGTGGCTATCTTATCCTCTTCTGGCTCTGGGAAGTTGGATTCCACCACATTTTCTGAAAAAACCTCCATAATTGTAAAAACGTTGCACTGTAAACAGATCGTTTCAGAACTCTGAGTTATTTCAACGTCTTGTTCTGAAATGGTGTTGTTTTCGCTGATGTCAGATGCAGATATAGCTTCTGGTGTCTGATTTTTGTCCGTTTCAAGTTCAGAAACTGTTTCATGAATGATTTCTTTGTTTTCCTCTCTCTCACACTCTCTGGTTTCCAATCGAAAACTTTCTAAATCCAAAATTTCTAATTTGTCATGTTCTAGTTGTAAATCAGAAACCAAATCTGACTCAGAAGTGATGTTTTGCGAAAAACCACACTCAGTTTGAGTAGAGATATGAACAATTGTCTCAGTCTGAGTTGAAACGGATCTTTTTTCTTCAAGTTTTAGGGACATTTTAAGTTGAATGTTCAATTTCAGAAGAAAGTTCAATTTTGAAAGGTAGTCTGCTGAAGGCGTGTCAAAGCTAGGTGTAGTTAATAAGATGTTGAAACTCTTTGCCAAGTTCGAGGCTGTTCACGGCTGTTTGCGATGTCGCTCTCACGCGTGCTCCACGAAGTATGATCTGTCTGGGCCAAGCTGCTCATTCAGGGTCAGTGTACTTTTTGGTATTTGAATTTTTGTTTTAGATTCAAAAATAAAAAATAAAAAACGAAAAGTAAGAACTTTTCTGATTTTTATATTTGATTAATGAATAAAATGAGGGAAAATAAGGTATTTTTTATTTCAACGGTAAAAAAATAGAAGTCACAATTAAAAAGCCTCATGCTTTTGTGGATTAATTAGTGTTTTAAATAATGAAAATGTAATTGCTCAAAAACAATAAAACAGACGTACTTTAGTTGTCTTACTTTAGACGTTTATGGGCAGATAAATAAAAGAAATGAACACATTTTATTTGAACATATTGAGACAAATCTTTTAAAGTTTATGTCAAAATATTTTTTCTGCTCCCTGGTTTGTAATAACAAAATAGTTTAAGAAAGAAGAAAAAAATAATAAATAAAATACTCACTAAAACATTAGTCTCAACCGTGTTCAAATAAAACGGGTCAAAACCGTAAACTATTTCATCATATTTCTAGTCAGAAACAAAGCTTTTTCAGGAGGAACACTTATTTTTTTCATTTTATTATTTGGGACAGTGCACATTAATAAACAATCAAATACTTTGTATCGACTGTAAATGGGCCAGATTATAGCATAGTTGCTAATTTACATCTGTAGTCCCTCAACAGGATGAACAATATACAATTTAAGAACAGTAATTAAATAAATTAAATAAATGAATGAATAAATAAATGCTCACACATGCGTGCACACACAAGCACTTGCTCGTGTCTCTCTATACTTGCGGGGACCCTTCCTACCATTCATTTTGACTGCACTGTGCCTGACCCCTACCTGCCCTCACTACAGGTCTATTTCTAACCTTAACTTAAACCTAATTCATACCATACCTCTAAAACCAAGTATTAGGGGGTTTGCACTGGGGACCAGGCAGAATGTCCACATATTACAGATTAAAAGTCAAGAAAGGTTCCCATAATGTGTTTTAGGCACACACCAGATTTGACTGGACTTTGACTTCAAACCAGGTCTTTTCTATAAAAATAAAAATTTAAGCACCCACAGCATGAGTAATAGAAACACACACTCATACTCACGCACTATTACAGGAAGTCCTATGACTCCATTTGCAGCTGCTTTGTGGGTATGAGTACACAACAGGCCAACTACTCAACAGAAAATGGAACTACAGTGCAACATCGCCCTTGGCTACTCTGGGGCTAATTCTGACTGTCTGAGGCCATTTTTGTTACTCAAATCCTGCATTTTTGTGGAATATGATCAATGAATAAATCCCTGATTGTGCATATTTCCAGCAAGTGAAGAGTTCACTTCATTTACCAAAAGATATGTTCTTGTGAGCAAATATTTCAGGAAGAACGCATCACTACACAGTGTTCAATTCCCTTTGAGCATACTCACACATGGACGTTGGTTTCTTTTTAACATTTACATGTATTTATGTTTAAGGTGGTAAACTTTTCCAGTGGGAGTTTGTCCACGGCCTGTTGGAAAATGCCATCTATGGAGGGCGAATCGATAACCCCTCCGAATCCTGCGCTCCTACCTGGAGCAGTTCTTCTCTGCACGACTCCTCTCATCCTCCTCAACTGGACAGAGGAAGAATATGGGGGTGTTCGCATTTTCCCCTCACAGATTAGTCTGCCGACCTCCTGCTCCATATTGGTATGTTGTTAGGATGACGCAGTGGAATTAAAGTTCTTTATGAGTGATCGATTAAGATCATGCCACTATAGCATAAGAAGCATACTAGCGATTAGCTTCTTAGAAACTGAAGTTAGCTTCTTGGAAAGTCACTAAAGTGCCTTGATAGTGTGGCAAGGTGGACAAATGAGGGCCTGGGCGGGACTTGAAACTCAGACCCCCAGGTGAGAGTCACGCACGCAAACCAGTCAGCCAAAGGGATATCCCTGTGGCCAAGCAGCCAGGGCGCATGATCAATCGGGATCCAGTGACAGGATGCTAACACTGTCACAATAGGATACTAAACTGCAGCATTTTCTCACGCTTTAGAGTTTGATGTGTACAAGTGTGACCTATTCGTTTCTGTCCTTCCCGCCAGGACTATCGCAGTGTAATAGAAAATCTCCCAGAGGATGACAGGCCAGCATTCTTCGGCCTGCCTGCTAACATAGAGAGCTCCGGTGGCCTAGTGGTAGAGTGTCCGCCCCGGGACTGGTAGATCAGGGTTCAATTCCCAGTCGGGTCATACCAAAGACTTTGTAAAAATGGGACCCAAAACCTCCTCGCTTGACACTCAGCAGGGGTTGGATTGGCGGGTTAAACCACCAAATAGTTCCCGCTCCAGCTCACCGCTCCCCACCACAGGGATGGGTCAAATGCGGAGATGTAATTTCATCATTGTGTGATGATGACTTGGGACTTTAACTTGAATACAAGAATACACACATTATTGCCATGAAGTAAAATATAACTACCCACTGGGATATATGAACAGACACACACACAATCTACAATACTTTTATTTTTCATCCGTCCACACCCTGATGTGACAATGTATTTCAGCAGAATGTGACAATATGACTAGCAGTTTCAGTTTTAAAGAGCATCCATAAATGTTCAAAGGAGCTGATGTTGGGTGACTGTAGAGGACCGAATAGGAAAGTCAGCTCTCCTTGGTCATCTTTGATCTTCAAGTCATTTTTGCAAATTTTTCAGGGATGTTCAGCACATCTCTGAGGATCTGGGACCTTCCTCTCCTACAGCAGCGTCTAGTGTGTGTGTGTGTGTGTGTATAGACAAGACAAGTAGAAGCCATGTTTTACTCTGGGTCTGGGTCACCATGGCAACATTTACTCCCTTGTTATTCACTTGAATCCTTTCCGTTCTTGTTGTATATCTAATACATGCATTTATTGTTTATTGTTTGTGCACAGTGACACTGCTGAGGGCCCAATTATACTGTGTTGCTATCATGAACACAGACAACAGGGAACCACTGATATGTAGCACATCGGCTCTACAGTATACACCATGCAGTCCAATATCCCCTCTGATGACGTCAAAAAACATGTAACACGTCATTTTGGGACAGATCCTTATTTTGACCTGGTTGTTGCTGATTCAAGTTTTGTATGAAATGATGTCTGGCTCTCTACTCAAGTTGTTAAGTAGTCAAGTAGCCTCCAAACGAATATAGAGGGGCAAATGCTCAGTTCAGAAAAAGCCACACAGATCTACACCACACTGTAAATTAACATACATGGACTCACCCAAAGAGTCCTATCAGGTCTTTTTGGCCTGTGGGACTCCGGAGGCAGCTGATAGGTACCGGCAGTCCAAGCGGAATGCGGCTCGGGTGGTCGCGGAGGCAAAAACCCAGGCATGGGAGGAGTTTGGTGAGACCATGGAACAAGACTTCCGTACGGCTTAGAGGAGATTCTGGTCCACCATCCGGCGCCTCAGGAGGGGAAAGCAGTGCACTACCAACACTGTTTACAGTGGGGAGGGTGTGCTGCTGACCTCGACTCGGGACGTTGTGAATCGGTGGGCCGAGTACTTCGAAGACCTCCTCAATCCCACCGGCACGTCTTCCAGTGTGGAAGCAGAGTCTGAGGACTTTGGGTTGGGCTCTCCAATCTCTGGAGCCGAGGTCACTGAGGTGGTCAAAAAACTCCTCAGTGGAAAGGCTCCGGGGGTGGATGAGATCCTTAAGGCTCTGGATGTTGTGGGGCTGTGTTGGTTGACGCGGCTCTGCAATATCGCGTGGACATCGGGGGCAGTTCCAATGGACTGGCAGACCAGGGTGGTGGTCCCCCTATTTAAAAAGGGGGAGTCCTGGAGGGTGCGTGGGAGTTCGCCCAACCAATCTACATGTGTTTTGTGGATTTGGAGAAGGCGTTCGACCGCGTCCCTCGGGGGACCCTGTGGGGGGTACTCTGGGAGTATGGGGTACCAGGCCCCTTGATACGGGCTGTTAGGTCCCTGTACGACCAGTGTCAGAGCTTGGTCTGCATTGCCGGCAGTAAGTCGGGCTCGTTTCCGGTGAGAGTTGGACTCCGCCAAGGCTGCCCTTTGTCACCGATTCTGTTCATAACTTTTATGGACAGGATTTCTAGGTGCAGCCAAGGTGGTGAGGGGATCCGTTTTGGTGGCCTAAGGATCAGGTCTCTGCTTTTTGCAGATGATGTGGTCCTGTTGGCTTCATCAGAACGTGATCTCCGGCTTTCGCTGGAGCAGTTCGCAGCCGGGTGTGAAGCAGCTGGGATGAGAATCAGCTCCTCTAAATCTGAGACCATGGTCTTGAGTCGGAAAAGGGTAGAATGCCTTCTCCAGGTCAGGGACAAGGTCCTGCCCCAAGTGGAGGAGTTTAAGTATCTCGGGGTCTTGTTCACGAGTGAGGGAAGGGTGGAGCGTGAGATCGATAGGCGGATTGGTGCTGCGTCTGCAGTGATGCGGGCGTTGTACCGGTCTGTCGTGGTGAAGAGGGAGCTGAGCTGAAAGGCAAAGCTCTCAATTTACCGGTCGATCTACGTTTCTACCCTCACCTATGGTCACGAGCTTTGGGTAGTGACCGAAAGAACGAGATCGCGGATACAAGCGGCCGAAATGAGTTTTCTTCGCAGGGTGGCTGGACTCTCCCTTAGAGATAGGGTGAGAAGCTCGGCCATCCGGGAGGAGCTCGGAGTAGACCCGCTGCTCCTCCACATCGAGAGGAGCCAGTTGAGGTGGCTCGGGCATCTGATTAGGATGCCCCCTGGACGCCTCCCTGGTGAGGTTTTCCGGGCACGTCCAACCGGGAGGAGACCCAAAGGAAGACCCAGGACACGCTGGAGAGATTATGTCTCTCGGCTGGCCTGGGAATGCCTTGGGATTCCCCCGGAGGAGTTGGCCTAAGTGGCTGGGGAGAGGGAGGTCTGGGCTTCCCTCCTTAGGCTGCTGCCCCCGCGACCCGACTCCGGATAAGCGGGAGAAAATGGATGGATGGACTCACCCATCTTAGCTCATGAAGGGGAAGGTTGTTGTTGGTTTTAGTGTTCAGAAAACAGCAGAGAACGTCTCGGCTAGTAGAAGTTAACCGCTAGCATTAGTGGTGCAATGGATCAAAAAACTCACGGTTTGGATCGTATCATTTTTCGGATCAACAGAAAGAAAAGGAAAAGAAAAGACAAATAACTTCTCTCTTCTTATTTTGTAGAACACTTCATGTAACATTTTTCTGCTCAATATGCATTTTGCTATAGAAAATAGGAATTACAGAGAAGTTTGATTGATTATTAAATGTTAAAATGGCTTGCCATAGTCTACTCTCTCCCTGCGTGTCCTACTTTCACTCATTTCTTACCTTTCTGAACCGCTGTTTGTTTTTCTTTCCTCCTGTTTTAAAGATTTGTCTCCAACAATATTTCCCAGGCATTTTGTGTGCGCCTCCGCCTCCGTCCTTTCACAGCAATCGGAGGTACAAGTATGCGACACTGCGCCATCAGGCTGGAGGCACGTGCGTGTGTTCATTTTTGCCATTTGTATCTTTATTGTATTTTACAGGGAAGCCAAAATGCTCCCATATATGCAAATTAAATGATGCAGGTAGTTTTTCAAGCTCCTCTCCTCCTCCGCTAGCCATGACTACTGTTGTGCTTTTCTCGTTTGGATTGAACAGGTGGCGCCTCGGCCCTCCATGTGACCAATCCATGGACCACGTGCGTGCCGAACCGTAGCGAGTGATCCGAACGTATCTCGGATCAACGATGAGCCGTTGTACCCCTAGTTAGCATTAGCAACTCCACAACATGGCAGAACTCCTTCTGGCTTGTGTTATTTGTGGAGATAAACATCAACGTTGCAGAGCAAATGGAGTCAGTGATAGTCGCGTTACTGTTAGCCAATCAGAGGCAAGATATCTGAATATCACGAGTAATAATGAGTAAGATTCCCAATCCTGCCTCCCTCTCCTCCAGCTAACTTCTACGTCCTGAAACAGGAGGTTTTTTCCTCAGAGAATGACTCACAAGGCTTTCATTCCTACTAGAGACCACAACAGATTTTTTTAAATAATGAGTGAATGAGAGTGACTATATTTAACACTTTAGCTTCAAATTCTTTTCCATTTTTATCTTTTTACAAGTGGAAATAGATTTTAAAACCAGCAGTAATATAATGGTAATGTAGGAGATGACTGTCTGCTGGAAGGTCAAATATTATTGATGGTAGTTTAGAATCAAGAGCTTCAGTTGCTTTTGTAGTTAACATTATATATAATTTCATATTGTCTCATGTTTGTGTAGAGCTCATGTTCCAGACAAAGAAAAGTTCAATGGACCTATTTATAGAATCTTCAAATCAAATCAAATGCTCTGGCACTGATAGAACAAGATGGCTTTTATATGTTTTTATTATATGTGATTATTTTCAGTTAACATGCTTAAACTGGTCAGAACCAGTGTAGCTTGTGTGTGTCGTGTTCCTGTGTGGGTGCTCCTACAATAAAGCCCATTCATACTGTCACTGTGGTCTGCTGATCCACCGACCCAGTTCAATTCATGCAACTCCCACTGGGGTGCTTACGTGTGTGTATTTATGTGTTACGGGCTCTTTTTCTCCAGCTATCGTACACATACGTTACCGTCTTCCTCTCCTGCTGTCATCTGTCACTGCCACTTTCATGCTCCCTCTTTAGCTCTCTTGTCCCCCAAAGACTGAAGTGATTGTGGGTTTGGCTGGCGCGCGCGCACGCACACACACACACATCCAGGTTAGGATACAGCAAGCACTGAAGCTGAGTCCTGCAGCTTCCACCATATTTTTATCACATATCGAGTTGTCCTGGCGGGTCTCCAGTCAGCTGGGTTCGACTGGCTGCATCTGGAAAATTCCTTCCTGGTTATGAAGGTGAAACCTTCCGGAAACACTTTGCGTCCCCATTTTTCCACTGAAACAAGCAGTGTTGCAACAACCCTTTACATAACCTTTGCCCTTCCTGGTTGTGTTTGTTTTGTCCCTGTTTGACGCTTTTTTTGGACTTGCCATCAGTGTTTCTTTGCTTTAACTATTCTGGGTATTTGTCCTTCAGTCTGTTCTGTAAACTTTTCAGAAGATAAACCCTTTGAGACGGGGAGAGGTTTTGTGTTTGCAATGGAATCAGGAGTCATCTTTAGAACCTGTCTCTTTATAAAACCCTTCCAAGAATAGGTCAGCCAAGGAGGTCATCAAGAACTCTTGATGTGTTTTCCTAAGCTATTGTTTATATAACAATTTGAATCATGTTTTTGTCCTTTAAATTCTGAAAAGTAAATCCCAGTATGTGGTTCTGTGGTCTCTAAGTCCAGATCTGGACCGGTTTGGCTCTCTTGTTTGAACAGAGGGATTATCTTACAGCAGGACTGAACTGCTAACAGACTTTGTTCAGTCTATTCTTAGTTATCAGTGAACATTTTAGCTAAATGTTCTCTGCAAAGTAAATTCAGAGAGCCTGGGCTTGTATTGATTTCTTAAGTCAAGATTCAATATTATTCTCCAATATTTATGCCCTTACAACACATGGTTGTGTAACGATGCTTGAAGCTTCAGGTCCACAATAAGAGACATCAGTCTTTACTCTTCAAATCAGCGAGAACAGCTTTAATCAGAGTGAAAGCAGCTGATGCAGAGCTGTGAAAGCAGCTACACCCATACCCGATCACTGTCACACCTGTAAAATTATGCAACAATAGAACCTGTCTGACAGCATGAAGTGGGCCTAACGACCTCAAAAAGAAACTCATCATGACCTGTTCTAAATAAAGTTAAGAACAAAGAACCTAGAACATTTAAAGTTATGCAGGCGTCACTTGGTTAAGGTCAGAGGTCATGATCCAACAATAAGAAAGAAACAGGGCGCTGAACAGGGCACCATGTGAGAGTTTCTATGTCCGAAACTATGTTGAGCAAAAACAACACAAAGACCCGTCACACATTTACCCAAAATATCTCGATGATCCCCAAGACTTTTGGAAACTTGATCCATCCCATCTGGAGTCAAACAAACAATAAAGCAGCATCATAGTAACAGTCAGGCACGGTAGTGGCAGTGTGATGGCCTGGGGCTGCTGGGACTTGCTGTAATTGATGGAACCATGAATTCTGTTGGCACTTACACACTAGGGGAAGTCCTAGATCTATATCTGACCTTTGACCTTAAATAGGACATTCATGCTGGAAAACCCTCAAATCTGGTTGAATTTAAACAAATCTGTAAAAGAGCGGGACAAAACTGTTCCTCTGTGATGTCAGAGACTCATTAGCAGTAATCACAAGGGCTTGATTGTAGTTATTATACTCAAAATAAGTTAACAAAACCTCAATATCTAAAATGATGAAAAAGTAGTAACAAGCAGGCTGAGTCACATTTAACAACAATGTGTTAGCGTCAGCTAGTTTACCTGCTCTTTGTTTTTATAAGTTATTTCTTCTGGGAGCTGTGAAAACCTTCAGAAATAGAAGTTTATTATTGTTTCAAGTGAATAAATGAACATCTGAGAGGTGCATAAAGCTGCTTTTACTCCTCCTAAAGCTCCTGACCTACATTTAAACTAAAACCAGGAGTTACATAAGACGTAATACCACCTGAATCAATCCTTTCTAATCATGTCAGCGTTAAACAGGTTTGCTAAGTAGGTCGTGTGTGTTCCTCTGATGGGTTTTATAAGACAGCTGAGTTGGTTTCAGTAATCATCTTTGCTGTAATAAAACATTAACCAGTGAACGTTTTTATTGTTTTATTATTAGTGTCAGAGTAGGTCGTTACAAGAAATACATGAAAAAAACTTTTTACATACTTCAGTTTTTTTTTTACTTTTGGTCATAATAGAAATCTATATACAAGCAAGGTAGGAAAACACCATCATCATTACCACCATCATCTCCATCTCCATGGCTGGACTATGGGGTGGATGGCAAGCTGAGAGTGAGGGATAGGGGTGGGTGAATGGGGGCTATGAGGAAGTCGGTGGAGGGGACATGGGCTCTAATTTTCCATTTTCACTGCTCTCGCTGAGCTGTCTGTTCAAAGCCATTTCCCTGGCGATGCAGGTCACCTGACCGTTGGTCACTGTGTAGGTTCTGTTCCTGCAACATGAAGGAAGGAACTGTTAACAAACCCTAACCCAATTAATCCTCAGCATGGAGGACTGAATGTTTCCACACTCACTTTTGGTTTTCAGACCCATTTTGCACGCCGGGCTGGTTTTGTTTTGCAAAGAAAAACGAAGTCCACCAGTGGCCAGAGTCTTGCCTCGGAAGTGCTACAACAGAACAACATTTAGATTTTGTTTGTTTTGCAGGACGGCGCCATTAAAAGATAGTCCCAATGCACGTCCATTTTCATACCTGGATGATGTGGAATGGCTTCCCCAGCGTACTCGGCACTGCCACAAGAGCTGCTGCTGGAGTTGGACCCGAGTCGTCCTACAGGACAGAAATTTTAATATTTCATTTTCGTCAGAGAGGAACTGCCAAACATGGACTACAGGTGAGATATTAATTACTTCTGTAGTAGTCGTGTGTAGCGATGAGTGAACCACTTGATGGAATTGCTGCCATTTTCTCAACTTCACGTGGAAAACCGTCCAAAGATCAAAAAAGGTAACCTAAAGAGAAGAACAAGCATTTCAATTTAAAAGCAAGTTTGCTTTCCCACTTTAGGTTAATTCTATTTAACCTTTGCACAAATAATTCATTCATTCATGCTCTCTGTGGCTTGGTGAAGTCCACTGACCTAGTATAGGGGGAAAGCCAGAAGCAGCTGCCTCTGAGTGTTTGGTTTCTCAGGACTCAAATAACTAGAATGTGTGTGAGAATGGGTGTGTAGCATGCTGGTGTGCATGAGCAGGCTGCGTGATCAACCTGCAGAAAACTGCTGCTGTGAGTCAGGGTTGACCTGTGCTTATAGAACCATAAAGCCAAAACAGAAATACAAACAAGTATTTCTGCTAAATAAATCTTTTAATCACTTGACATGCACAAATGTGAAAAATGTGAAGGCTGCTAACAGGATGTGGAACCGGTTGGAGGCTGTTGAGCTTAACTCTGAGCTGCTTTGGGGATTTCAACCAGACAAAAACACGTCTGCACATCACAGCCCAGATAAACACCGCAGATCACGAGGCAAGCAGCCCTGTGTATACATTATATTTATACCTATTTACCACAATGTGCTTTAAATCTGCATGTTTGCATTGTGTGAATGTGAGTGTATACAGAAGCTGTGGACGTTTAGAGATTTACTCCATGCAAAGAAAAAAACCTTTTGTGTCACAGAATCACAGATTAAACAGAAAATAGAAGAACTGATTAGAATAAAACATTCAAACACAGATATTGTTATTTCTTACCTTTTAGGTTTATGGAACTTGCACCTGATGAAAGGTGGAGGAAGGTTTTAGAAGGAGGCTAACTGTGGCCCATCCGTGGAATAACAACCAGTCTGGACCCCGCCGGTCACTCTGCTGTGGTCAGAGGAGCAGATCCTGAGCGGCATTTATAGCAGCCAGCTGGCTGCTCTGGTGGGCGGGGCCAGGGAACGTGCGCTCCGCTTGCACCGTGACACCAGATGAAAGAAGGATTTAGGAAGCTTGGGATGGTTTTATCTCACCCGCTGGCAAACACCGCTGCTTTTATCCCATGTCTGGGCCACAGACTGGAGATGGACGCGAACGGACAGCGATGATGGGCATCTTCGCTCGTTTTTATTAGGCGTATTTTCAATTTAATACCAAAACAGGCTTGTAATCCACAATTTTGAGGAAAACATACGGTGTTCGTTGTAAAATCCTGTAAAATTGGACATAATCTATACATGCAGCATCTCCCTGATGGTCTAGTGGTTAGGATTCGGCGCTCTCACCGCCGCGGCCCGGGTTCGATTCCCGGTCAGGGAACATGTTTTGCAACCAGCGACGGCGCTCCGTAAACGCGCGTCACGCACAGTGCGTAGGGCACCGAGTGGCCGGGGCCCGGGGGCGCGAAGCAATCAGGCTTCTCTTCTTCTATAAGTTCATGCGTTGTTTAAGTTAAACAGCACAGTACTTATAGAAGAAGAAAGGATTTTTTATATAGCGCCTCTCAAAATAGAAAAATCACAGGGCGCTTAACAAAATAAATACATAAACAAATAAACATAATAAAATAAAATGATTAAAAAATAATAAACTGGGAAAAAATGAAACTTTTAAAATAATAAACGTGTCATTCCACCAGTGTTGGGAGTGACGAGTTACAAAAGTAATTAATTACTGTAATGCATTGCTTTTTGCTGTAACTCGGTAATGTAAGGCATTACAGAAAAAAATCAGTAATATTTTACTCGGTACAATGTCAGTACCGCGCATTACAACGTAGCCTAGTGAACTAGACCAAATTCTTGCTTTGCAGAGTTTATATATTCACATATATAGGATGGCTTGCCAGGCTAATTACAAAGCATTTTTAACCAGGAATCAATTAGTGAGATTTCTTCAGGGTTCTAATTAGGGGCAGCCTGAATAAAGGTCCAGTTTCGATATGACATTATTTATATGAACTCCAGCGCAACAGGACTTCTTTTGAGCAGAGAGAACAGAGACCGCTGATCGGATGCGCTCCAGCTGCACGCACCACGACCTCAGTAACATTCTCAAAGTCACGCCATCAAAAAAATAAATAAAATAAACATTTAACATGCGATCGTTCATGTCCGCTTTCTGGCACTTTCTCTTTTACTCATGTCTGAAGCGCTCTGCCGCAGCGGAGCTCATCTGTTCCCAGGTGACGTCACCACACCTGCGGCGTGCAGCGCACATTTCGCTGTTTTTGCAGTGCAGCTCCCAGCTTAGTTTAAAAGTAGGCTAGCTCATTATGTGAAAAAGTAGGAAATCCAGGAAGCAGTTTTTCTGGAGAATTGAGAGAATATACAGAAATATAGAGAGGACATAAATAGTCAAATAAAAAACTAAATAAAGTTCTTGAAAAGTGTTAAGACCCAGGCAGCCTGGGGTAACTAATAAAAGGGAGGCATGTCCAGATGTTAAAATCATGTCAAGATGTTTTATTACAGAACTCAAAATAAACCAAATTCAAACAAACTAAACCGGCGGGTAAACAGAATTAAAAGGTCTCATAACCAAATTAGCAAACCAAACCAAATGATGAGGTGATGCCTTAGTCTGTCTCCTGCAGACTCAAACAAAATGCAGAGGTTGCCACTCGCCACTAGGGGTCAGTGTCGTAAAACCCTTGTCATTAAAGTTATCTGACATCGAGGAGTGTATTTCTTCATGACGGAGCCAAATAGAAGTGAACCAGTGAGTTACATGAATAGCGTCATGAACATTCTCCGAACCAAACTTCTCCTCCCACAGGACGTGAATCTTCCTCACAAGTTGAACGGTGTGTCGATGACACCATCCACTATGACACTGATCTTGGGCTGCACTGGTGGAGAACGATCGACTTCCTGACCTGCGTCGGTCGTTCTGGCATTGTGCTTAACCCGTCCAAGTTTCAATTTGCTGAGAAAGACGTTGATTTTGCCGGTTTTAGGGTCTCTGATGACACTATCGAGCCCCTCCCTAAGTACTTGGCTGCCATTCGGGACTTCCCTGCCCCGACCTCGACTACTGATATAAGGAGCTGGTTTGGTTTGGTGAACCAGGTGGCCAACTACGCTCAGCTGCGCGATATCATGGCGCCGTTCAAGCCCTTCCTGAGCCCGCGCTGCAAGTTCTCGTGGTCGGCTGAGCTGGAGACTGCCTTCCAGGAGTCCAAACTAGCCATTGTGGATGCTATCCGTGCAGGGGTGGAGATTTTTGATATGGAGAGGCGTACTTGCCTCCGCCCGGATTGGTCTAGGCGCGGCATCGGGTACTTCCTCCTTCAGCAGCATTGCTGCTGCAGCTCTGGTGTCCCGGACTGCTGCCCTGGCGGGTGGAGGATTACCCTTGCCGGTTCGCGCTTCCTCTCCTCTGCGGAGCAGCGTTATGCCGCTGTTGAGGGGGAGGCCCTGGCCGTGGCATGGGGTCTTGAACAGACCAGATACTTCACGCAGGGGTGCGATAACCTGGTCGTGGTCACTGACCATAAACCCCTGGTGAAGATCTTTGGCGATCGTACGTTGGATGAGATAACTAACTCCCGCCTATTCAGACTCAAACAGCGTACTCTGCCCTGGCGGTTTGACATTGTGCACTTGCCTGGCCGTAGCAACTGTGCCGCTGATGCCGCCTCCAGGCATCCTTCGCCCTCTGGCGTCGCGGAGGGCCTCGCTATAGGGTCTCAGAGTGTGTGGGATGGTGAGGAATCGGCGATTATGGCATCCATTCGCGAGGATGCACAGGAGTTGGCAGCTATTTCGTGGCCCCTCCTTGTGCAGGAGACGGCCGCGGATGCATGCCTGTCCCACCTCCTTCATCTCATTGAGGCTGGGGGTTTGGTTGACGCGAAAGACCCTGTGCTCGTAGACCTGTCCAGGGTTTGTGTAGATGTTTATGCGCAGGACGGTGTCCTTTTGTACTGTGATCGGGTTGTGGTCCCCCCGACCCTTCGTCGCTCTGTCCTTCAGCACCTTCACGCTGCCCACCAGGGTGTATCGGCAATGGAGCGGCGGGCTCACGCCATTGTGTACTGGCCTGGGTTGTCGGGGGATATCCGATCGACAAGGGAAAGGTGCGCGGACTGCAATCGCAATGCCCCTTCGCAAGCAGCCGCACCCCCAGTGCCATCGTCCCCGCCGTCCACGCCATTTGAGGAGGTATTTGCTGATTTCTTTGACTACATGGGCCACCACTACCTTGTAGTCGGGGACCGCCTCTCTGGTTGGGTGGAGGTCCTGAGCTCGTCCGCCGGCACCGACCTCAGTGGATCGGTTGGTTTAATCCGCCACTTGAGGTCATTTTTCGCCACCTTTGGGGTGCCGGTGGAGCTGTCGAGTGATGGGGGCCCAGAGTTCACCGCAGGGCGGACATCAGACTTTCTCCGGTTGTGGCAGGTGAGACATCGGGTGTCCTCTGTGGGATTCCCCCAGTCGAATGGCAGAGCGGAGGTGGCTGTCAAGACGGCCAAGCGCCTTCTGGTCTCAAACACCGGCCCGACCGGGAGCCTCGACCATGATCATTTCCTGCGGGCCATGTTGCAACTACGCAATACGCCTGACCCTGATTGTGACCTGTCGCCTGCGCAGATTGTCTTTGGCCGCCCCCTTAGGGACTCGTTGTTGTTTGTGAATAGACTGGAGAAGTTCTCCAACCCGCATGTTAGGCCACTTTGGCGTCAGGCCTGGAAGGCAAAAGAAGAAGCCCTCCGTACTCGGATGGCTCGGACGTATGAGTCCTTGGGGGAACATGCGCGACCGCTCCGCCCACTGGCAGTCGGGGAGTCAGTGTTCCTTCAGAATCAGTCGGGCCTTAGCCCACGCGCGTGGGACAGGTCTGGGGTGGTGGTGGAGTCCCTGGGCCACGACCAATATCGGGTCAAGGTTGATGGGTCGGGTCGGCTTACCCTGCGCAATAGGCGGTTCCTCCGCGCCTTTGCCCCAGCCACCCCTTGCGCTCGTCGGGACGATAATGCGTCCCTGTCTGGAGGGTCACTGGCTTCACGCCCTGCTCCTCCGAATGTGGTGGGACCCTCCATCTGCCCGTCTCCTGGGCCACCTGGGTCCCCGGTGTCTTGCTCTGACACTGCCCTGCCAGTGCCACTTCGCGACGCTGCTTCTATTGCCAGTCCCATGAGCTTACCTGACCTTGTGGTTGGTGACCAGGTGGTCGTCGACCTTGGAGTCGCGGCCCCTGCTGCGCGGCCCTCGGGACCATGTCCGTCGGCTGCCTCGCCTGTGTCTTCTGCTCGGGTGAGGAGGCCGCCTAAACGCTATGAACCTGAGACTGGCTCGTGGGTGGTGACCTGAGTCCATTGCGCCATTTTGTGTCATGGCTTCCTGGACTGGGGGGGATGCAGAGGTTGCCACTCGCCACTAGGGGTCAGTGTCGTAAAACCCTTGTCATTAAAGTTATCTGACATCGAGGAGTGTATTTCTTCACAAAAGACATCACCTAACGGTGACACAAATGAATAGTTGTCTGAATCACATCTTCAACGGTTATCCCAAATGAATACTGAACTGTTTACCAAAACCTTAAGAGACCAAACTAAAGAAATCACAATAAATACACAAAATAAACCTCCGAGGAGCAACAGCACAGAGAAACGTTCTGTGCTGTTGCTACTAGAATCTGAGGTGTGTGGCTGGGCTTTGTAGCAGTGTCTGGGCTGATTGAGAGTTGGGACAGCTGGTACACTCAAAGTTGAGGCAATTAGTGGGAGTGGAGCCAGGTGCTACAGGTGCTCACCTCACACACTCAGGAAGGGAGAAAACAGAGGGAAGTTTAAAAAACACAAAACATCCAAGGGCTGTAACAAAAGGAAAAGTAGGTATAGATTTTTACCCACTACAGATGTTTAACAATATAAAGCAATAATTTATAAGCATGTAATATTTAATTATTTCATAAAATTCAGATCACTTTCAAAACTCAGGTCCGCACCCAGGGCCGTATCCAGGCATTTGGGGACCAAGGCAAAATACAGGGTGGAGCCACCCCCTTCCCCCGACACACTGTTTGCACGCTCAGTTAATTTAAGATGGCAGCGTGCTAAGCGTACAATTTGTTGTTGCATTTATTTCATACAAATTCATTTTCTGGGGTCCAAGCCAGCTTTGGACACTTTCATTCCCAGGGGCAATCATCCTCCAGCCCTGATGGAGGTGATCAGAAGGACCTGCAGAGCAAAATTTTTCTGCTTCTGCTACTGTGTGTCTAGATTTCTAGGCTACACAAGATCAGCAGAAGAGAAACGTCCACACAAAATGTTTCACTTCCTGTGGTCAGACAGAGCAGAGATGAGTGAACCTGCAGCTGATCTAAGGTTAGATAGAACATTCTCCAGATGGGCATATGCCTGTTACTTTAAGTTTGAGACGAATAAGGATATGAAGAACATTGTAGTCAAATGCTCTTTACACCTAAAGAACTGTTGTTATATCTGACTGTTTAAACCACAACCCCTAGCCCAGTTAGATACCACATCACCTTCCACTGGATGTGTGATGAGCTACTTGAGCGTCATGAGCTACGTTTAGATTGCCAAATCCATATTATTTTGGTGAAAGTAACTTAAAGTAATGCAAAAGTAATGTAATGCCTTACATTTTAAAATCAGTAATATTGTAATGTAACAAATTACTTTAAAATGTGAGTAACAAGTAATAAATAATGCATTACAGTTTTGAAGTAACTTGCCCAACACTGCCTAAGTTTATGATAGCGCTACAATAGTGATGCTAGTTTTGTGTTGGCATTGAACTCAGGGCTGCTAACTCACACGCAATAAGCATGAGATACATTTGACTGTCTCACACGCTCACGCCACACCTCACACTGAAAAAAAGTTTGTCTACCTGAGCTTCACATTGCATCACACAACTGTACTGGGACGACAATACCAACACTTTTTTTATTTACATATTGTTCTGATCGGCCCATTAAACCAGGAGGCTGTATCAGCTGCCCGATTAAAGACCAGGTTCACTGTAGAAACCGTGTGTTCTTGTTATTTTTTTAACTATCATCAGCTACTCTGAGTTTAACATGCAGGCTAAACATAAAAATAGTTCTCTACCCCTATTTCCTGCATTAGCCGCTGAAAATAGACAGGGAAACTCTTAGATTAGAAAAGCCACCTTAGCACCTTATAATGTCAAATTATCATTCATGGACTCACCCACCTTGGTTCGCAACGGGCAAAGTTGTGTTGATTTAGCATCCAGGAGAGAGCAGAGCACGTCTCGGCTAGTAGAAGCTAATCGTTAGCATTAACAACGCCACAACACAACAACGTTGCAGAGCAAACAAGAGTCAGATGTAGAGTCACGTTGCTTCCATATCATGACTAATGTGGGTCTGTGGCTAGTTGCTAGTTCCCTTCACTAACATTGGGTTTGTCCAACCGTATCATTCTTTCCTTGTCTTAATAAATGGTGACATGATGCAGGCCCAATCACAGTCATACTTTAGAGATTTAGCACAGATCTAATAAATTAAAATAAATTTAAAAACAAATAAATACTTTTTTATTCTATGAGTAAACATTTCATGCTTTAAATATGTATTTATTTCAACTTTCTTTTCAAATAAAAAAAATCATCATGCTCTTTACAATCCAACTGCTTCCACACACTTCCACTTGGAAATTTCAAACTTTAAACATGCCGTTTGTTTTGATTTGAGATTTTCACTCTTAATTATAAAAAGGGGAAGGACCGAGTAGCAGTGTTGTTAGAGACAGCAATCAGCACATATCCTAATGTTTTTAATTGGAAAAATTCACATTAGAAAAATACTTTTATTCATGGCTGATTTCAGAAGATGGATTTACAGCACTGGTGTGTCCAGATACATGTTTCATTACAACACAAACCATTATGACCATTATAATATGCTAAAATATGACCTTGTTTGAATTTAAAACATAATGTTGTTACAAACTGAACACATGCAGTGTTTATCAGAGTCACACAGAGGAAAAGCAAACCAACAATCCTTTATAAATGATGAGGGTGAGCTCATCTCTTTATGTTGGGTTGCGTGTGTATCTTCTTTCAAACCCAGAGGTGTCCCCGTTACTCGACAGACCTCCGGTCACCTTATCCTTGGGATTCAGAGGCAAGTCATCAATATTCAGACATTATGGCTGCATGAACTTTAGCCCTGTTGACAAACTGACCTTTACGTTGCCGGCCATTTCCTCAAAAGACCTGAATGTAGAGGAATGTCTGGGGAGAGACAATTAAAAACAATAAAATATAATAAAACACATGGTAAATAAGTAACTTACAGTGTGGATAGACTGTGTCTGTTTACCTCATAGTTGGAACGCTCATCGTGTGACTCAGGTTGCTGAATGACAAACAACAAAGAAGTTTGATCATTAGGAGGAATTTAAAAGTGAAACAAATGCTTCAAAAGCTATAGTTAAAGATTTTATTCAGAGAAGGTATCATAAAGGACAAACCATTCATGAAACATTTCATATATACTCAAAATATTGTTTTTTGAAGGTTTCAGATATGTGAATATTTTATTTTCAAAGATTTTTACTCAAACACCTTCAGATTTGAATGTTTGCAAACAGAAATGTCCGGGTTCAGCGGGCTCAGCCTTACCGTGGGGGGCTTGGAAGAGGCAGCGCTCTGCTCAGTTAGCATCATGTAGAAAAACAAAGCAAATAAAAATAACGACAGATGCACAAATAGCGTCACACCAGCTTGTGTTTCCACGAGGCTGATGACAACAAGATTATCACCTGCTAATGTCCAGAAGCACTGCTGTGATTGGATTAAGGCTTGTGCGTATAAAAGATAAGGTGAGTCTTCAATTAATACAAAGTCATAATTATATTTGGTCTATTTTTTGATGGACTGGAATTGCTGTTCATAAAATGAACACAATTAAGATCTAATTATGATGTGCAGTAATAATAAAGACACGGTTTATGGCATCTCACCTAAAATGTAGTTTATCAGAGGAGGAAACGTGTTGATTATTGATTAAAATCAGGCTTTTATGGGTAATTAAAATAGAATAAAATTAAAGATAGCTGTATTATGTGTTGCACCTATCCCCTCCTCATACAGAGTTGATGTTTTTTGTTGTTGTTGCTCAGTTCAACACAACATGAAGCCATCTGGGTGGGTGTACCTCATCTGAGCCAGTCTCCTGGTAATGACCTCACCCACGTTGGACAGCGCAGCAGACGTCATATGGCCTGCCTGAGAGAAACCATCCCGAGTCCTCATATATCTGCAGACAGAAGAGAACTGAAATAATTATCAGAAGATGGTGTCTGATTAAAGAGAGGTCAGCAGAATATTACATAAGAGGTGAGTGAATATGGACAGCAAAGATACAAACTGACTCATAATTAACAATAAGCTTTATGTGCGTCAGTGTCCATCTGGCTGCAGAAGATCCCTCTGGTAAAAACACACCCTTTTCAGCGTGGTGGTGTGGGCGGTTAATGCCACTGCTCCCAGAGCTAAGTCAGGCTGCAGCGCTATTAACAGGACACTGATCCTATTTGACCTGGACAATCCCATCACTTATTTCTCAGAAGGTATCCCTGTTTAAGGAGGGAGTGCATGACAGAAACATTGATAAAAGGACATAAATTTTGTTGGAAACGCAGCGGGGAGGACTCACACGCTGGAGTGGCTGATGTCCTCCAGTGTAGCGGAGGCTGCGAGATATCTGTGAAGACAGAACACGCACAAGGTGAAGATGATCCATGCCCTGATTTAAGAGGACAGCCACGTTACTTGTTGGTGTGTGATTATATAACCATGTCACACTAATGTTCTCTCAGAGTAGATGGGTTCGTCAAACTCTGTTGCTTCTTATTGAATTCATGTGGGTAATGTTTAAGTGAGAAGAGCACTTACGGGGCTGAGGTCTGGACCTCCTGCCAGCCTTTAGACAGGTTCTGTTTGATGTTATCAACGGGACTCATTCCCAGCTGCCTCCGGATGTCTGCTGCATACTTTTCTTTGGCCAAAAGAACATGTCTCAGGGTCTGAATCTCATCTTCTGTCTATGTAGAAGAAAACAAAATTCCCTTTCAGCGTGTTTGTGAAGCACATCACCTGAAAAATCAAAACAAGAGCTGCAGTACCTTTGCAAGCTCAAAACGAAGATTGTCCAAGTCATTCTCCCCTAGATCTGCGAGTGAGCATCCACTTCCTGCTTCCTTTGTAGAGAAGTTCAAAGATGAGGAAGTCCTACCAAAACCTTAGAGACAGATGTGGGGAAGATATACATGCATAAAAAAATCAAAAACAATGACATTGTTAGTGCATGAATAAAACATTTAAGTATATTTTTAAAGAGCAAATGACTTCAGAACCATTTGATCTAATATTAGCGATTTATTAGATCTATTATTATTATTATTATTAATAATAAAAACCTCTAAGATTCTTGTTCTATATTACATGCTCACAGTGTGCTTTATTTCTGATGTATTTCACTTTTATATATTGTAAATATTTTTACAGCACCACATCTCATTTGTGGACAACTTATAAAATAACTTATTAATCTAAATCATTCTAAAGTTGTCTAATATACATGTTTATATACTTATGTTTATTGCGTTGTACTGTTACTTTAGATGATTCTTATGAATGTTTTCTTTGGAGCTTTTTTTGCATTAATTCTGGAGAATTCATAGATTCAATTAAATTATTTGACTTTACTATTTGCTACAGAGAATTTAAACACAAACATTCATTGTGTTTTGAATTCAATAATGTGATTATTTTTTATGTATTTCCTGCTAAAGCTTCAAAACTCAGACTTTTAGTTGTAATAATAATGGATGCTGGTTTGTTTTGTTTGTTTACTGGACACAAACGCTGGAGCTGTCCTTGGTGCTGAAATCCTGCCTGCTAGCTAACCAGCTAACAGCTAACTAGCCAACCTGTTGCTAACTCATCCAAAAACATGCTAGCAGCCAACAAAAACAGACTTATTCTAACTTTTACTAAAAACACAGTGTAATGTAAACAGAGCAGCCTTACCTTGTCGGCTCGTTGCTGCCATTATCTCCTTGCAGTGTTTTGTTTAGGCTATTTGCATCAAGTCAACAGAGCTCAGAGACTAGCAGGATGCAGTCAGATTACTGAGAGCATTATTGGGTTTACTCGCACACACAGAGAGGATAATCTCACAAAGAACCATGCTTGAACACAAAAACGTTTTAGTGAAGCCTACATCTGTTTATTTTGTCTTTACTCTGGTCACAAACCCCTGCAGGCAACAGCCAGTGAAGCAAAATTAAAAATGACATTTATTTGATGTTTCTGGTTGTCTTTATGCAATGAAATTACCATTTTAAGGCATGACTTTTATATGTTTGTAAATAACAAAATCTCCAAATACGTCACCTGTAATGGCTGTTACATAAAATAGGTGTGTGGTGATTCAAGTTTGGATTACTTTATAAACCCATTACTTAAGTTGTTTGAATTTACAGGACAATGGCAAATTGTATATTATGAAGGAAAGTAGTCCAAAGGAAAATAATGTCACAGTTAAATCAAGCTCTATTGTTCATTAATGAATCTCCCCTTATAACTGTAATAACACACAAATAGAACAGGAGTTACACTTAAAATAACAACTACAGACCAAAGTCAAGCCAGTAGAATAAAGACTTGTCGCCATCTGGTGGTGAGACTTGCAGCCACACACAGAGTGATCCTGCAAAAACAGCAGGAAAATACAGTCTGGTTTAATGCAAAAAGAAAACTCAAAGATGATCGTCTTATATTAACATAAACTTCAGGAAATAAACAAAATCTCACTCCTCCTATTAAAGTAATATTGTTCATCATTTTTATTTCTGAACAGAACAAAACTAAACACAGATATGATTCATTTTATTTATTAGTTTTTCCTGTGTGGGAAGCTGGGGCCAATCTGCTGCAGTCCGTCACAGATTTTGTTATTTTGCAGAGGAGTAAAACTCGTTTAAAATGCTTTAACGAAAAACTGATGAATAATCATCTCCATCATCAATCATCATTCACTCTACAATTGTTGCTTTTGCATCCACAAACGCCCTTCACGTCAGCATTGCTGAACATTTTTTAATTGTATATGATGATGCTAGTGACTACAGGGGTTCTCATTCCTGGTCCTGGAGGGCAGGTAACCAGCATGTTTTAGTAGTTTTCCCTGCTTCAACACATCTGATTTTAATCAGCAGGTGGTTAACAGGCTTCTGCAGAGCTTAATGAGCTGCTGAACAGGTGAATCAACCACTGAATCAAGTGTGCTGGAGCAAAGGAACAACAAAAACATGCTGGATACCGACCCTCCTGAACCAGGACTGAGAACCCCATCCTTGTCTATATGCATTAGTAAAATATAGGTGCATCTTTTGAAATATTTGTCCAGTAAAGTAAATCAAAATCAGATAAATTTAGCATCCACTTAGTGCCTCGTCTCACACGACAGACCGCTGGGCGATCACTGAAAAAGTAAATATTAGTAAAATTGTTCAGCAGTGTCTAACAAAAAATGTTTGAAAATAATCAAGAGATCTCTTATTAAGGGACCGAAGGTACATTTTTCTACAACTTTCAGGAAGTTCTGCTGAGGTCTGCTTTTTGTGGAGCACTTGGTAGAAAAGCCAACATCTACCATGCCTCCCTGCAGAGACCACAGACAGTTCATTGTGCCCATGAGGTCCCATCTAGGATCTGTGTCAGGAACATTCTTCCTGCAGTATAAGAAAATAGTCTCAAGACACCAGAAGTTTTAGTTGCAAAGTTTTACTTCGAAGGACATTTGTCTGAATACAGAGTGGAAGCCATGCATACAGAGAAAGGTGATTTCACAGTTACAGCAAGCCCTTTTCATTCTCCCACACAGGTGATAAGAATAAGCTAGGTCCAGTGATAAGAATGTCTTTAATCAGCTCGGTGCTGTCTTCTCTTCTCCATGGAGACCAAGGAGTGGTCGAAACCTCCTTATCAAAATAACAGGACGTTCCACAACCCCTGTCTCTCAGCTTCCAAACCAGTTCATAAAGAATACAATATAGAAAATGATTAAACATCATGTAAATATATTGTTTCTAACAATCTACAGCTGAGCAAAAGAGTTCATGGAGATCATTAGGAAATCCTGGGATGAGCGACGGAATTACTGAGCACTGATTCTTCTTCTCTCCCATCAGTTTCTGACTACAACTGAAGAGGAAGAACCTCTTAAAGGCAAAAGCATCCCAGATAAACCATCAAACGTTCATTCATGGTCGCACTTCTCCAGAACCAGGCGGCCATTGTGCTCTGCTAAAATGTGAGGGACTAAAATTTTCCTTTTTATTCTACTATCTTGCAAAATTTGAGATGTTTTTGGTTTATAAAGGCGACTTTTTGTTCAGTGCATCCTTTTATTGACTATAAAGACTGAAATGTGTTCTACTTGACCTCCTAATTAAAGAGTTGTAGCTCTTAAGAACCCAAGACCTTTTGAAATAGTCAACCGATTGGAATACAGCAAAATGTTAACAAAATAAAGAAAAATAAAGAAGTAAAATTATTTCTAATATACGTATGGATAGGATGTCACTTGGGGTTGTCAAACTTGAATATATGACTCAAGAAGCAAATTTACAGATGTTTGAAATGGGCTGCGACACCAGTGTCACCACGGCTCCTTAAGGGTTAAAAAACAGCTGTGTGATAAAGACATGAGTCAAAATGTTTAGGAACATTTATTCGACAGCAAATCAGATCAATGATCCACTTGTTTTCTTCCAGACACACGATTACCATGCTACAACAGAAACGTTAAGGTTTATACTTTATATGGGTCAAGTGTATGTACAGGCAATCTCAACCATCAAACCATTCCCAGTAAAACTCAATGGTCTACAATACAACACCATACCAGTTAAAATGACTGGAAATCATCAATCAAAACATGATGGAATATTAAATCAATAAAACTCCAAAAATGCACCAGATAGCCATTTCACTATAGTTACACTTTATACTAGGTTTTCTTTTTATGGAGTCATTTCCTGATCATTGATCCTTTATGTTTACTTTTATTTTAAACACAGTGCATTCAACTTTTAACATATACAGAAGCTTTTTTCAATATCTCAATGAAAAAGCCATGACAGGAACATCTATGTTTCATCAAAGGTTACAGGAAACATCATACGAGGGCCACAGGAGTCAACATCCATACCGTTACGAGCAGAGAGGGTGGGCTATGGGGGGCTCACCACTTGTAAACCATTGAAACACGTTATTAGAAGTTATGAAACTGCAAAAGTTGCAAAGACGTTCATGGATATTTATGGCCGTACATGAGTGGCAATATATGCAAACTGAGTGGTATGAAAAATCATGTTCTCAGAGCTGCCTATGGCACTGACTCAGAGCCGATCTGCCTGGTGAGCATCTTCTTCTACAAAAATAAAAATACAGATGATCACAGCATTGGACAAACGATCAGTTCAAGACACAAAAAATATGACAATGAGAAAACCCCAGGAGAAAGTGACATGGACGAAATCACGCTATAAAACATGGGAACCAGCTGGGCTGCATGGAGCTCCTCAGCTGCACAAACAACTCAGCGAAGAAGCATAAAACGGTTTAGATGCGATGTTTTTTCCCCATTTTCTAAAATTGTAGCTGAATAAAATGACAGCAGCAACGTGGCACAATTCCAGGATTTCTGAGATTAACATGAATAAAATATAATGGAAAAATTTAAATGTCACTGTTTTCAGACTTTTCTTTAAAGTTTTGCATCTAGAGTCGATTTTTTTAAAGCTGCTACTATAACAAAAACAACAAATAGGTCTACATGAGGGTTGAAATGGACCACATCAGATCTGTAATAAATACAAATCAAATATGAGAAGATATAAAACAACCAGCTGCAGCAGCAGAAAATAGGTCTTCATAAAGGTGAAAAAAAACAACATTCTGAAGTGAGCAGGGATTTATAAACTCAATCGCTGCACCTGAACGACTTCAGAGCACAAACAGAAGACGACCCACAAAGGGATGAGACTGAATGAAGGTCTGAAAACAAAAAGGATGAGAAAAATCAAAGTGAAAAGTGCAAACGTGTGCAACTGGTCAGTCCTCAGAGGTTTAATGATGCCACCTAAGCCTAAATGCTCGCCTTCTGGCCAAACACAAAACATCTCGTGGACTTTACCTCCCTTCCTCGTGAGCTGCACGGGGTCTTGCAATAATGTTGCCAAAAAGTAAAGAGAACATGGAGACGTTATGCATGCTACACCATGATGCCAACAATGGGAGGAGGGGAGTAAGGTGGGCGACCTGGATGGTAAAAGGCAAAGAAACACAAAAGAAGATGTGAAAGAGAAACAATTTAGTTGTTTTTCTTTTCTTCTTTTTTGGGGAAAACACGATGAGGGAGGGAAGCGAAGGGATGTGACTTCATCAGTTCCTTTCACAGGCCATGCACACTTGTCCCTCTCCTCTGTACAGCTCGCTCTCTGTCTAACATGGAAAAATGGATTGCCTCTTTCTTTCATCTCACTGAGGTGGAGCAGGGAAGCAGGCAGGACCCCAGGTCAGGACTGACGAGAGCAGAGGGTTAGTTGAAGCCGGTGTCGGTGTGATAGGAGTAGTGCCCATCCGATGTTAGTTGGGTCGTCTCTGTAGCCGACGGCTGCAGCACTATGGGGTCACCGCCAGCCTCTACTGCAGAAACAGAAACCATATTTTGATATTTATCCTCCCGACATGAGGTACGGCACGAGTCGTAGGGCCTCACCTCTCTCGTCAGATTGCAGCTGAGCCTCCAGGTCCTCGGGGGACACGTAGAAGTCCTGCTCCTGGCTCTCCCGGGGCCGGGGTTTACACCGGCCACAGCAGCAGTTACAGCAGCAGCACAGGCAGCAGCAGAAGTAGCAACCAGTGGCCAGGCCGCAGAATATGAACAGCGCCTTTCAGGAAACATATTCATGATAAAGACATGAGCTGAGTCGTGTGCAAACTTGGCAGATTTCTCTTCCTTACCTTTGCCCACCAGCTTGAAAGGACAAAGTAGGTGTTAACATTCTCCTCTCCAAACTGCTCCGCCACATACAGTCCCAGAGAGCCATATTTATCATAAATATTACGCTTTGTTGGGTCGTTCAGGATGGCATGAGCGTTGTTTATCTCTTTAAACTTATCCGCTGCCTCTGGATTGTCGGGGTTCTTGTCAGGGTGGAACTTTAGAGCCAGTTTCCTGTTGGGGAGAGAAAGTAGTAAATAACTAATTAGCAGGGGTTGTGACGACAGCAGAGGATCAACCGTTTCTGCCTGGATGACAAAGTTTAACCTCTAGGGAAAGCCAAATTATCATATAATAAACAAGATCTTAAAGATCTTAATCTGTTCTGCCACATCAAAATGTACAATTCCTATATTTCTTCCCATTCATAATCCAGTGGTGCTCCCTAGTGGGGACCATGGGGGCATCCTTCTTAGAACAAACAACACCCCATTTCTCATTCAACAATATTCATTCTAAATAGGAACATTTGTGAATATAAGAACCCAAATGATAAGCATGAATGCTTTGTGACTTAGAAATATCAACAACAGATATTCAATAGGGTCACTTAATTACGGAAAGAATTATGATATATATTGAAATCACATCACTTGAAGAAATCATGGACAGAAACTGCTGCCTTAAAAGCGTAGAAGAGCTGCTACTGTGCTCCAATACCCAACCAAAGAGTCAGTGGGTGAAAAAAGGTTTTTAATAGGATCACTGATGCGTGGAGTGGAAACAAATGGAGACATCTTGCTCTGGAGCAACGTGAGCAAGGAGGTAATGTAGGAACAAATAAGAACAAGCTTGCAAAGCCAAATAATACAAAATGTTTTCAAATAACTATTTTTGTCATTTACATACTTTTGTGATCATGTGGAGTTGAAATGAAAATCAAAACACTACTTTGATTAAATCCACCCATCTAAACATGGTTTTGGATATCTAGAAATTAAAATTTTACTAGTTGAAAGGTATATTATAAATCCTAAGGAGGGATCCTATTTGAAATAAGAGTCGGACTCTAGTTTAATTTCCTAACAGCATGCCGATACTTACCTGTAAGACCTCTTGATATCCTCGCTTGTGGCCAGCTTCTCCACTCCCAGGACATGGTAGAGAGACTCCCCAGCAGTGGACAGAGAGCGCTGTCTCTGATGATCACTCATGATGCCTCACGTCCACAGGCTGGACACAGAAAAATCATTCCAATACACAACTAGAGCTGCTTCATGTATGTCAGAAGCAGTGGGGCCTGTGAGGCTGAAAACTCCTGCCTGAATCTGAGCGTCTCCATTAAACACACACTCACATGACTCTGAGGAAGAGTCCAGGGAAGCTTAATTCATTAAACTTGCATTCATCTTTCTTTGTTCATTTTACTCAATCAGATGATAGAAAATTGTTCTGCAGACGATGCATTTATGCAGGTTTACTGATGCAAATGCTGCTTTCAGTAAATAAGAAGCTGGCAGCCCTGCAGAAAAACAGCAGCAACAGAGCGGAGCAAAAAATGCAATTATTCTTCATTAAAGTAAGAAATAACTAAAAGCAGACTGCCTCCAAATGGGTGTCAGCTCGACACAGATGAAAAGCCACGCGTCTAATTTGAACATTGTTTTCACCCAAATCCACCTAATCAGATAGATGGCTGTTAATTTTCACCTTCCTTATCGCATCCTTTCGTGGATTGTCTGAACATGGGATTAGATTGTATAGGAGCATAATCTGGAAGCAGGCATCATCAGCTGCACTGCTACAGTCGGTGCACAGCATCCATGTTGGTTCGCTTCCTGGCCTGCTCTTGATGCAAGGCAGGGGTGGCTGATCAGCACTTTTTTTCCAAGGACAAGAATCAGGATCTGCAGTAGAAAATGAAAGGCGGAGACGCACAGGAACGCTCACCTTTCAGTCGACTCTGATGCGCTGCAAGGCTAAGGATCCCCGCTGGTTCTAATTCGAGACGGTTCAGCGTGACTATGGCCGCATCTCGCACGAATCCGGACCCTCTCAGGCTCTCACTACACGACCATGGACAGCTGCAGCAGCCCGCTGGCCCCGCCCCCTCATACCCCACAGAGAGCAGACGTGCGCGTCACCGCAGACTGGTGACGGAGGAGGTGAGAAGGTGCCGAGCGAGGAGCGCGCAGTATGCAGTATGCACCGCGCTGGAGGGGGCGCCAAATCCACGATGAGAGAAATATTTTACTTGTCATTTTTAAAAAACAGCTATTTGTGCATGTATAATGGTTAAATTAATAAAAGAAGCACGTCAATTACAGGGAAAGGGATTAAAGAAAAGACAGGATTCCATTGCTAATTGAAATATATTCTAATGCTGTGAACATGTATATACACTTTATTATAGACAATAATAGCCAATAACTGTATTCGTTTTTCTCTCAAAGTGCACCAGATTGATGATTGGAATTATAAATTTTAATTTTAGTCATAAAAAACCTTTATGCTGCGCTGACACACACACACACACACACACACACACACACACACACACATACACTGTGTAGAGAGAGAGAGAGAGAGAGAGAGAGAGAGAGAGAGAGAGAGAGAACAATATTCATGTTAAGCTGTAAGAATAAAACCTTATAATGAAATATTTTTTAACACTAAAACTGTTTATTCAATTTTTACAATAAACAAAAACTAGCAGAATTCTGAAGAAACAAAGACATCTTTGTTAACTCAGCAGATGCTGAAAAAAGAAGAAGAAGAAGAAGAAGAAGAGGAAGAAGAAGAAGAAGAAACGATCTTTTATATAGTGCCTCTCAGGATAAAAATCATGAGGTGCTTCACAAGAACAAAAGGTGCAACAGCAACAATAAAAAGTTATATAGGAATATATAAAACAAAAATAATGACATTCAACTTGTTGGCTGGTCTCCTAAATTCTGGTATGGGCCCGCCCAATGGTATTGGCCGGCTTGCAGCTTCTCTGGGCCCGCCCAATATGGGCTCACCGGAATCTTCTCTGGGCCTGTCCACAAGAGGTCTCCGCCCACTGGTCTCTGCCCGCTTGCAGGTGGTCTCTACCTGTCCACAGGTGGTCCACCTGCAGGCCTTGGCCCTGGATAAAAGAGACTGAGGACTCAGAACAAAAGAAGAAACAAAAATTTCATGTTTTCTTAGTTCCTTTTTTAGTCTTTGAAAATACAAAATAGAAACATGGGCCGCAGAGGAATATTAGCTTTTAATATGTTGTTCAGGTTTACGTGGACAGGAATCCTGCTAAAGTAGTTATCACCAACATAATAGTGCGTATCACTGCATCGGGAGTGCGTTTCAGGCAGGAACCACCAATCCAGTGAACTGTGCCTCGATTCCATCTATGTAGAGATGAAATTAGCCTTTCGCCGGCCCCGCCCCCAGAACCACTATTGTCCAATCACACATAGCAACCGTTACTATCCGACAACTCCAAACAAAATGATGAAGCTAAGCCTAATTTATACTACTAAGCATTAGCCTCGATAGTAGTCGTGTCCCCTTCGTTCCCCTTCAGAACCTCCTCATCGAGCTCAACCAGCAACAGCCAAGCATGAGTGCTCCCCCCGCCTGCGGCTGAGCGGAGGTCCGCCTCCCAGACTATCCAAGACCCTTTTAGATAAGACACACTGTGCCGGCAAATCAGCGTAATATTACCTCAACCGTGTGTCTTATAAACGCACATTAAGCCTTGGCGCAACAGCTGGTGGTGTCATGATCACGTGATGAATTAATGCCGAGCTACGGCCGGCAACTATTGAAAATGAAAGTAAACACGGGCTTAAGTTTCTTTTTGTTAACAGAACCAGCTGAGATCATAAACTGGAGCGATGCAGAGCACCGGGAGCTTTTAGAGATGCCTGCAGCTCAGATCATCTGACAGCTTACAGACATCTGACAGCTCACAGGGACACCGATCCACATGATCCCGGACGCCGCCTTCTCCCGAAACTCCAAACTCCTTGTTCCCTGCTACGCTTCGCTCAGCGGAGCCGACACTAATATATCCCTCCACTGCATACTGTAACCCTTGTTGCCTCGATCTGGATGATATTGAGGAGGAATTGCTCCAAAAAATGTCGCTGACACGCATCTGTCTACTTCTTTCAATCGCGGAAATCTGCGGAGCTGCAGTATTTGATCCACTTATTGTCGGACTTGGCAACAGTAACTAAGGGGGGCGGGGCTCGGCAAAAGGTCAATTAAGTTTTACTTTAGTGAACAAATGAAAAACGAGTGTCATTGCTATGATGTTCAGTTTGTGGGTGACAACAGAAAGTGATACATTCATTCTTCTCATGTGGTCTCACTTTTTCCCCAAGAAGAGGATCATCATGTTTGTGTAGGGCGTAGCCCTTTAAGGCCAATGCTGATTGGGTTATTTCTCAGATAAGCCAGCCTACTGTGAAGAGCTTTTAGTATACGCCTACCTACTGGGCAGGCCTTGGCCCTGGATAAAAGAGCCTGAGGACCATAGCTCATCTGCAAAGGCTCAAAGAACCCAGAACCAGTGAGGCCCTTGGTCTTAAAGGGCTATGGCCAAACTCATAGAGTCTGGGGTTACAATACGTAACCAACTTTCAATTTTGTATGGGCTTCGCCCTTTAACGACAACGCTAATTGGGTTAATGTAGTTGATGCCTCACTGGTTCAGATCTAACCAGCAGCGAAACATCTGTTGCTCTAACCCAAGAAGTCCCCCTCACACAGCTGCTGGCGGGTGTAAAATAGAGGAGTGAGCAGCCAAAACAGGGAGTGAGGACAGTCATGACAGCAGGGAAGCCAGTGAGGATGTCCAAGGGAATTATCTCTATAATGCACAAACAGGCGCTGCATGCGGCGGAGTTCGGATGTGCGGGAGATGTAGCATCTGAGCATGCGCACCGGGCACAGCAGATGAGATGCCGCCTCCTCTTCAGAATTATGAGGAGGAGGAAAGATTCTATCCAGTGTAATAGTTCTGGACCTGAAAGAGCTGGTGATGCTCTTGGGCATGAATGCTGGATTGTGGTACAGAACAGCAGAGCCGCAATCATCCCGAATCCTGAAACAGGATGGGGTCACAGAAAGGGAAAACTCTCTTAAATGATGGCAGGATGTTCTTAAGAAACAGGAATTTGAGTGAAACCTGGTGGTTCGAACAGCGCCTGAATCAATACAGGGACCTGTAACGGGACACGGGTCTGTATCGCCGAGCGCCCTTAAGAAATCGTTTAGCGAGGGGATGGTTATAAACAGATCTGTCCCTGAACCCTTGGTGGCAGAAGGAGTCAGCTGCAGCATGTTTTAACAGTGCCGAAAGCCAGGGCCCTGTCCATCAGCTCCTGCAGAAAGGACAACATGCTGGCCAGAGAGCATGAAAGCGGGTCCAAACCCGGCTCCTTGCACCATCGTTTTTGTGTCACTATTACTTTATTCCTTCTTCTACTCTCCGGACTGATTGTAAAACTCGTGTTTTAATTATGACTCTTTAATAATAATTCTGAATTGAACCAGGATATGAATGAGCTTTGCCAGGATCAGTAGTTTAGCTGAAGCCTGCTGGTTCTGGCTGGTTCAAACTGATCTGGGGAGCATCCCTCAGCCTCTGTTCCTCAGCAACCATGACGTCACTTTCAATAACCAATCACAGCGCTCGCACGACTTGCACGACGCCGGACTCACGTAGCTATCGCGAGGTTATCACGTTAGCTCGGCTGGTGCGGAGAAGCGCGCTCGTGTGTTCGCGTTTTACTCTGCTTTATTCGTTTTTAAAGCATCGTAGAGGACTGCGCGTTGCTTATTCATCACCAGTTTCTTCCGACTGCGTGGAAGGAAAATCGCCGGATCTTGAGTTTAACGGTAAGTTATTAAAACGCAGGCAGTCCGCTAACTAGCTAGGGAGCAAATCGGTTTGTTTTGGACGCCTCGGTAATTTCCCAAATGCTAGTGTGTCGCTTTCATGCATTTAAACGCTGTTCAAGAAGCAGAAATGACCTGTTGAATTGATTTTTCACAAGATCATATGAATTCTACCTGTGTGTTTACTTCGCAAAAACGGCCTGATTTGTTGTTGTAAGGCTGCTGTTCTTGCAGGTACCGACGGTGGCCGAGTTGTGTCAGTCTTGCTCATGTTTCTCTTGATCTTCACATCTCAGATACCCAATGATGAGTTATGCTGAAAAGCCAGAAGACATCACAAAAGAAGAGTGGATGGAGAAACTGAACAATGTTCATATACAGAGGGCCGACATGAATCGGCTCATCATGAATTACCTTGTGACAGGTGAGTTATTTAGTGAGTGAGCTGAAGCCTACCCAGCCTGTAGAATGCACTAGGTTTCATTTATGTGCCTCTTGTTTGCTTTATCTGCTTGAAGAGGGCTTTAAAGAGGCCGCAGAAAAGTTCCGGATGGAGTCTGGGATCGAGCCGAGTGTGGATCTGGACTCTTTGGATGAAAGGATAAAGATCAGAGAGATGATCTTGAAGGGACAGATTCAGGAAGCTATTGCACTCATTAATAGCTTACATCCAGAGCTGCTTGACACCAACCGATACCTGTACTTTCACCTGCAGGTATGCTTTCCATGTTTTTTGTTAAAACCTAATTATTGAATATGTCTAAGTTTGAGCTTTATGTTAATAGCTTTTACTCTGTGTAAACTGATGAGTATGAATTTAAAGCTTTGAAATGGTGAAATGTGATTAACTTGGATGAAACAAATGCCTCAAATAATAACATTGTTTTCTTTGTTACTATTTTTTAGCAGCAACATTTGATTGAATTAATCCGGCTAAGAGAGACGGAGTCAGCGCTGGAGTTCGCTCAGACACAGCTTGCAGAGCAGGGTGAGGAGAGCCGAGAATGTCTGACAGAGATGGAGCGGACACTAGCTCTTCTGGCCTTCGACAACCCCGAGGATTCGCCTTTTGGTGATCTGCTTAACATGATGCAGCGGCAAAAGGTGAGTTTGATTGAATCCGTTTTTCAGTGTGAGGATAGTAAATAAGGAATAGTTACTAATAACACAACCTAGCTTTCCAGCTGCTGCTAGTTACATTAAAGGTGTGGATCACTGAAAAACCCATGTTTTTATTATTTTTCTGATTATAGTCGTTCACTCTGAGTTTTTCATGCAGGCTGAACATGAAAATAGTCTCCTAAAACTATCTCCTGCATTAGCTTGTGATAGAAAACAGACTGTGATGGCTACACAGCTGTTCAGTCCCAATCCCTTGAGTTCCCTTTGCATTGTGAACACTGTGATTGGCTAGACACATAGTTGTTCAGGCTAATGGTAGACCAACTCAGCCTACAGTGTAGCGTGTCTAGTGTTACGGCTACAGCCGTTTATGTTTCTTTTTTGTATGTTTCTCTTCCACCCTCTTGTGTTTCATCCTCATGTGCTGAGAGGAGCAATTTTGCAGCACCTGTAGACCTGCAGAGCTAAATCTTTTGCTGCTGCTCTGGTTTGCCTAGACTTCTAGGGTCGAAAATTGGGATTAAAGACTATTTTCAAGTTCGGCGTGCAGGTGAAACTCCGAATGACTGATCATATTTCTAAAAGAACATGTATTCTACGTTTTTCAGTGAACATCCACTTTTAAGGAAACAAGATGTTGCTGGCCACGCCCTCCCACCCTCTGATTGGCTAGGTGTTTATCCCAGTAAAAATGGAAGATTACAGGTTGCATTCCTGCTTTCCAAATATCTAATCAGCACCGACAGCATTTAGGCATGATGGAGGCGACTTGCTGAAGTTCTAAGTGAGCATCAGAATGAGGAAGAAGAGATTTGATTGACTTTGAACATGGCATAGTTCACTTGGTTCCACCCATGAGTGGTTGGTGAGTGAGTGTGCATGATCATAGTGACCAAAAGATGGTTTTAATGCACCAGTCAGCTACAACATGATGAACAGCAGTCTAATATTGGTCAGTTCCTCTTTTGCTACCATTGGTTCCTCTTTTTCGCTCGTTTACGCTATGTGTTGGCGTTCAGCACCTTGGACTTACGCGGAGGTTGTAGAAGGTTCTATATAAATAATGAAAGAATAAAACCTCTGACATGTTTGACTCCAGCAGACGTCAGAGGTTTTGTTGGTACTAAAGCATCGGGTCCTTTAGATCCATGAAGACATGAATCCGAAAGATTTGTGCAGCACAACCCAAATATGTTCTCCCTTCCCTCATTAGTGCTCTAAAGGTTAGGAATGGTTTGTGTATGTTTAGGTTGCAGGTGGTATTTATGTACCTCTAAGCTTAACCAGCATGATTCTCTTGCTGAACAGGTTTGGAGCGAGGTGAACCAGGCTGTGCTGGACTATGAAAACAGGGAGTCGACACCCAAGCTGGCTAAGCTGCTGAAGCTGTTGCTGTGGGCTCAGAACGAGCTGGACCAGAAGAAGGTGAAATACCCTAAAATGACTGACCTGAGCTCGGGGACCATCGAGGACCCCAAGTGAACAGAACCACCACCTTCTATGTCTCCTTAACTTATGATCAGTCAGTGACTGTGTGACAGACAAGTAACATATAAACAGTATATAAACATATGCTACATTTTTTATATATATATAAATATTTCATTCATGAGAGGCTTAACTCATTTTGTGAACTGTAACTGCTGTTATTGCAAAGTGACACAAATAAGTGAGTTTAATTAGAGTTTCTGGGTTTTGAAATAGATCCAGGTGGCAAATTAAATTAGTTGTTTTCTATTTTGTCTTTTTAAAGCTGTTAGTATCATTTTTTGTGATCATATAAAAAAAAAGTTTGAGCCGAAGGTTTTATTTCGCCAGAAAGAAAGATAAAGGAGTAAATGATCAAAGATGTGTGTATGGGTAAGGCCAGTATTTCAATGGCTGCAACTGTTGGTGACAAATTGTTTTATTCTTTTGTTTTGCTCGATTTTTTTTTACACATTATTGCATAAATGTGCACCAAGTTTAACGATGAATGAAGTTAGGCCTACAAACAGACATAATTAAGGCACTTATGGTTCACGTTGTTTTAATGACATCACACGCCCCACATGATTCAGACAACGTGAACCAATAGATTCCAGTTGAGAATGTCCGTATTTGTCCCAGCTAGCCGAGTGAGATGCTGGCTCTGAGCGGATGAGTGAAACTGAAGGTTTCACAGCGAGTTAGAGGTTGGGTTCAAATCAGAGATGTTCTTAAAAACGTGAGTATTTTTCCAAAGTAATTGAAAATCTACATTTTATTCCATTTTTAATTCATGCTACATTTTATGGATGTGTTCACCTTTCTGAATGATTTTGGTCTGATTCACAAAAAGGTAGATCATTTCTGGGGTAAATGCCTTTATTGTTTCATGTCTGGAATCAGAGGGTTGACTTTGGTTTTGTATTCCTGATGCAGGATTTAAACGCTGCTGGAGAGAAAGGGCTGCTTTGATAAATCTGACTGCAGTTTAGTTCACAGGTTTTTGTGAATGAATTCAGAGAGCTGTTTTCTTTTTGTCTTTACTTTGATAATTTATAATTCATTGTTCATAAAATGTAAATCTAAACCTGTATTTTCCAGAGTTCTTTTATTTTTTCACTGTTACGCATGTATATGGTTTGTTTTTGGACTTGTGTTTATCTTATTTATTTTGTATTTGTGTTTATAAAGAAAACAAACTTGCTGCTAGTTGTCCATATTATTCTCAAAGGTTGCATTGTCTTTATAGAATTTGGCTTTGAGACCCAAACAGATCACACCTTTTATGAGTCCACATTTCTATGGTCAAATTTGGAAGAAAAAAAACATTAAAATAAATAATAAAACTCAGCTGCTGATGTGTTCTGACTTGTAAATACACTCTGAACAAACTAAAACACACCCATCTGTGTGATTCCTCTTCCTCATGCAAATGAGCCTTAAGGAACCGCCTCTGGAGCTGCTGTCGGTGGAAATCC
This sequence comes from Aphyosemion australe, assembly GCA_006937985.1. NCBI lineage: Eukaryota > Metazoa > Chordata > Actinopteri > Cyprinodontiformes > Nothobranchiidae > Aphyosemion > Aphyosemion australe. The sequence goes on from SSNS01000826.1 coordinate 122,552, forward strand.
CGGCTCGTTGGAACAGAACGAGTTTTGTTCCAGCTCGTCTGATCGGTCTGGCCGGTTTGAGGGCATGAGGAACGTCAGGGCGGAAGAGGTGAGCTGTCAGAAGTTCTCTGAATGGCTGAGCAGCTAGCAGCAGGAGAGCACACCAAGCTTTCAGATGCCTCACAGCTGGAGCAGAACTTCTGCAGAGGTGGACCTGATGGAGAGGAGCTGCACAGCCGGACCCTGTGGCCGAGGTGGGACAACCGGATCGGTGCTCAACCGGTTAATCGTTCAAACTTTTCTCCTCTGAGTTTAATGAGGTCTTAAAATGGTTTTATTATCTCAGTTATGAGGAAATATGCCTACTTTGCTAAAACAAATGATTGTATTCCAGATTAGCCTGTCTAATTTAATTCCACTAAATTATGAGCGCACTTGTTGCGTCAGCGTCATAAATGTGTGTTTAACATTTACAGTCATTGGTTTTTACTCAGTAAATAAATATTCTACAAAAGAGGCAGTTAAAGCAGAAAATGAAATTGGAGAACAAACACTTGCAGGAACTATTAACGTGACCGGAAACCCTGTTAAACTCGTTAATCAGTCATCCGGTTTAACGGTTCTGGTTGAAGACTTCATCCTGAGCCCGTCCCCTCTCTAAACCAGGTACGGTTTCACGGAAATGTCAAACCCGACCGGAAACGCACTTAGACCACCGCGCGGTTTCAGTCATGTCTGCCCTGGGCTCTAGCTCTCCTGCTGCTGTGTTCATTTCTGTGTTTGACTCCACTAATCTGAACATTAATCAGTGATAACTCTTTATTTAATCAGTGATAACTCTTTCATTATCATTCATGACTGGAAGTTTGATCAGTTTCTAACAACAAATCTGTTTGTTTTCACTGATCTGAGCTCACAGTTTGTTTTTGAGACAAAACACCAATTATTTTTCTACAACAATCCCTGAAATGAACATGATGTGAGTCTAAGTTTTCCTTTTCTGAACTGACCAGATTTTATTAACAAAAACCAGGAGGGCAGAGTTTATTCTAACAGAAAAAGATGCAATTTTACACATTCAGTTTATTAGATCAGCTACATAAACCACTGATTACTTAGCGTAACTATTTTGAAACTTTATTGTCTCTGATAACTTTTTATTTACTATTTAGTTTTTCTACAATATACTTTTTGTTTTTTCTATGGAATTTAAATCATCACTGTTATTAACATGAACCAAATACAATAACTTAGGCTACAACACGAATATGTTGTTATAACAACGTAAATTAATTCATAGTAATTTATCTTTTTATATCTAATTCTATATATCTATATATTCTATATAAATTCTATATATCTATATATTCTATATAAATTCTATATATCTAATTCTATAATTTAAGTTTGGGTGAGAATCCTGTGGGAGTTGGTAGCTGCAGAGTGGTTTGATCTGCTCAAAAGCATCACCCTCCCATCTCTCTAGGACACTGACAGCAGCAGAGACAGAACCAGAGCAATAATAATGGGTGGACTCCAACATTCTAGCTGATAAACGCTTCACCCACATTCCTTCAGAAGATTGAGCACATGCAACATGCTGTCACCCAGTGTTATCATACTGAAATGTAAACTTTTTTGCCGCTTCAGCTAATGATCCACATGTCATGCAAATGGTTTATTTGCTAGCAGGATGCAAATGATGATACATGTCTGTGCTGTTTGCAGATCCCTGGCTCGAAAATGGATGGTGGTGTTGTTCATGGGCACCTGCCTGCTCTACTGCGCCAGGATGACCATGCCAGTCTGTGTAGTTTCAATGGCCGCTTCTTTTCACTGGAGCAAAATTGACTGTGGTCTCATCCTGGGCGGGTTCTTCTGGGGCTACTGTTTCACTCAGATCCTGGGAGGACATGCCAGTGACAAGTAAGCAATTCATCCGCCACAGCATGCATGGCTTCACTTGAACAATGAGCTGGTTAATGTCACGTCCTGCACGCTTTAAGTTGGGTTTAGGATTTCAGGATTTCCTTCTGTTAATATTTCTTGCTCCATAGGTTGGGAGGAGAGCGGGTTCTGTTCATCTCTGCAGCTTCGTGGGCTCTGATCACAGCTGGTACTCCTCTGCTGGCTTGTCTAGGCTCCCACACTCTGGCTCTCATGACGGTGGCCAGAGTCCTGATGGGACTACTACAGGGTTAGCACTACTAATGCTAACGGTGCAAGATCTCTAACATGAATCAAGCTGTTTTTAAATTTGTGCACAAGACTTCTCCAGATGTCCACCCGCCTACTGCACTGTTATGAACTATTGCAGCTTAAATAAGTCTTGTAATAATTTGCAGGTGTTTTCTTCCCATCTTTGGCCAGCCTGTGCTCACAACGAGTGGATGAGGGAGAGAGAGGGTTCCTGATGAGCACCATGCACAGTGGCACTCACCTTGGGTAGGTAACTCATAAACACCTTCTCATGTAAACACACGTTTATCGCTGATGGATCTCTCTGTATCCCTTTCACATTCCTCAGAACATTGTTAGCAGGTGGAATGGGCTCCCTGATGCTTGACCGGTATGGCTGGGAAACCATGTTCTACTGTACCGGGTTCCTCTCTGGACTCTGGGCGCTCGTCGTTTGGCGGTATTTATTAAAAGGTACTAAAACAATTTACTCAAACAAAGCAACAACAATTCTCAAACACAATCTAAATGTGGTAAAGAATGAGCATCAGACTGGATCTGTTGGTACCAGATGGGATGGTCTGAGTAATTTACAATCTTCTGATCTAGGATTTGAACCCACAACCATCTCTAGGGTAAACAGAGAATCTGTGTCAGGATTCATCAGGTTGAGTCTCATGTCTGTTATAACTGAATGTTCTAAAGAGTTGTGCCTTGCCTCCATGTTTCTCAGCAGAGGAGATAGGGTTGTTAAAACTGTCATTTATAACACAAAAGTGTGTCACATGATAGATTATCAAAGTGTTGTCCTGCAGTGTGATGTGAGAAGATTTGCATGGAAGATAAGTTAAAAACATTTTCTTCTGTCAAAAATATTTGTTCAACTATTTCATTATTTTTATTCTGTAGTTTCATTTTCTATTAAAGTTGGTAGCGCTGGATCGGAAAACATAAATTGTCCCTAAGTGAGGGCTACAAAGTTCTCCTTTCCATAATTTTTACTGAACCACCATCATGTGCAGTCACAGAAGTGGAATGCAGCCCTCATTAATAAACCTATTGTTCTGTTTCAAGTCCAAGTGCCTGCTGTAAAATCAGCCACCTCCCCATGAGGGAACACGTTTAGAAAAACTGTAAAACAGAAGTAAAAACACATGATTATGGTGTTTTTTCTTCTTACATGTTGAGACATAAACTTTACATTTTTAGTTTTCTGAAATTTAGAATTTCTCTCTATGTTTCATCATATTTTGTTTTAAAAATGCTGTTTTTAATGTTGCATCCTGCTCCTCACGCTTCACAAGTCTTTTTATTTGTTTTTTAGGAGATGTTGTCCCCAAGCAGGTGGGAATAAAAAGGGACCTGCAGCCGAGTCCCAGGAGAAAATATTGGCTGCATCTTTTGAAAAAGCCTCCTGTTTGGTACATCTTATAAATTCTTCGTTATTTACACTGACGTGAGTGTGAGAGGGTATTTGCATGACTCAGTCTTGCTGTTATCTTCTGTCTTCAGGGCCATGGTGTTTGCTCACATGTGTTTATGCAGCACATCATACATTTTGTTGTCATGGTTGCCAACATATTTCAAAGAAACATTTCCTCATGCTACGGTACGTTGTTTAAACCAATCCTCCAGGCACATGGTTTAAAGCCATACTATGCAACTTTTTCATATTTTTAAATCTTTATCTTGAGCCAGTATGTGCTAAAATCACCCTTTACAGGGTTAATGAAATGTCACCCAGACCTCCACCGCCCTCTGTGGCCAGAATACTGCACTTGCAACTTCAGAGTGGTGGGCCGCTACCTGCTGGACTTAGAAAATAGAGCTGACATACCTGGTGCTGCAGCCTGCTTCCAGCATGTTTCCTGCATGTTTTAGATCAGGAATAGTGATGAATCGCTCCTGTAGGAGGGTATAATAATACTGTGTAATAATAAAGCTCTGCCTTGTCACCAAGAGCAACAATTAGTAAATCCTATGAATTTTCTAAATTGCAACTGGAACACAGATGCAATAAATGGAATATCATTCCCAGAGGTCAATGGAACACATCATACTTGTTCATAATGTTTGCACGGAGCCCCACTTTACAAATATCTTAAATATACCTTTAAAAACATATAAAATGTCTTAAATTTTTATACTTGCTTGATGATTCTTGCAGTCATGGGTCTATAATGTTATTCCATGGCTAATTGCAATTCCATCAGCTCTTGGGGGAGGATTTGTGTCAGATTTCCTCATCACCAAAGGTACAAAAACTATTTTTTCCTCTCAAGTTTCTGCTCATTAACAGGAAACAATTTTACAACTTCTGTTTGTCTGTTTCTAGGGTATGGTGTAGCGTCCGTGAGAAAAATAATGCAAGTAAGTACAGGGACATTACTGAGATGTGCGTTTGTACGTGTTCACAGTAAAATGCCACAAAGTTGGAATTTTACCATTTCAAATATATTATGGCAACTGTGGAGAGTTCCACATTTTGGAAGTGCAAATGAGACCTAAAGGAAGACCTAGGACACGATGGAGGGACTATGTTTCTCGGCTGGCCAGGGAACGCCTTGGGATTCCCCTGGAAGAGCTGGTCCAAGTGGCTGGGGAGAGGGAAGTCTGGGCCTCTCTGCTTAGGCTGCTGGTGCCATGACCCGACTCTGGATAAGCGAAAGAGAATGGATGGATGGATGGATGGATGGATGGATGGATGGATGGATGGATGGATGGATGGATGGATGGATGGATGGATGGATGGATGGATGGATGGATGGATGGATGGAAAAACTGAAAATTGTATCTTGACTGACGTTCTACAATTTTGACGCAATTCGATCACATTTGCATTAAGTACAGTAACATTTTTAGGTGGATTATTAAAATACAACTTAGTCCAGAGACAATAATGGTCTTATTTAAACGTGTGTGCTGTTTTAGATTTGTTATAATTGAATGCTTCGATCCTGTGTTCACCCTGAGCCCCAAAACATAATTTGTGTTTCAATATTTTCATGAAATATCTTTTGTTTGCACTTTAAAGCTAAAATTGGGATCAGTGAGCTGTGACTGGTTTTGTTGTGAACGTTCATGCACCTCACCTCCATCTCCTCCTCAACAGTTTTTTGCCATGGGATTATCCAGCATGTTTATTCTGCCGCTGTCTGGAGCGGTCACTTTTCAGTCTGCTGTGATCTGCATCTCTGCTGCCGTCGGTTTGACCACCTTCACTAGCGGGTGTGTACTCATTTTATACACAAGTTTAACAAAAGTGACATTTTTCATGAAGTTAAATTTGTTATTGTGTGTTTTAGTGGTGTATCTGTGAATGTTCAAGATCTCACTCCATCATGTGCTGGTGCACTTTATGGTGAGTTTATTGCTTTCTTACTGCTAAAAAATGTTTTGGAAAACTTTGACTATATTTCTATCCTTTTTGCGCCAGGTTTTATGAACATGATGGGTGCTTTCATGGGTATGTATCCATCCTGGGTCTGTGTGTAGTTTTTAAACGACAGCCATGGTCTCTAAAAGCTGCTGTGTCTTGAACAGGCCTGGTGCTGGTGTCGTTTTCTGGCTACCTCATCGAGGTCACCTTGTCATGGGCCACAGTCTTCTCTCTCATCACTCTGGTGAACGCCACTGGTCTTGGGATCTTCCTGGCCTTTGGAGATGCTCAACGCGTGGACCAGCAGGATAACTGCCAGATTATAGTGGTTTGACTCAGGCTCGTTCATAACTGGCTAAAAACGTGGCTACGTTAAAAGTATATATTTTTTTTACTTTTTAATTTAAGAAGATAGTAAATTATTCAATCAGTGCAGTTTTGTATGTTTTTTAAATTATGATGAAAATCAGTCTTGTTGAATGCTAACGTCTGTGGAAACAGCTTAAATGAAAGCAGTTCAATGCTTTTTCTTGTCAAATGTTACAACTGTATGAAGGTTTACTGTTAAAAGCTCGATTTGCACAAATAAAACAGTTTAATGGTGTTTTTGCTGCATCAACTCACAACAGTGGCTGTGAACATACAGCACCCTCCCTCCCTCCCTCTCTCTCTCTCTCTCTCTCTCTCTCTCCCTCTCTTTTTTTTCCTGGGATATCCTGAAACATTCCCAATGTGGAGGCAGAATCCCAGTACATTTTTTCTAACTTAACAAAAAGGGCTTTGCAGATAATAAAATTACAAGAGACAAGCAACATTAACGCTAAGGAAATCATTCCTACAACAACAAATACAAAGATCATGTAAATCAGCAATGAAAAGGATTAAATGGTAGTAAAAGTTCCAACGGAACTATAGGGAAACAGCTTCAATAAAGCAGAAATCTGGAGTTTTTTCTCTGATGGAGCTATTTAGAGGCCAAGAAATTTAATTGCACCTGGAAGCAATGCCTCTTGTTCATGAACACACACTTCTATCTGGCCAGCAAAACTAACACACATTGTGCTATTTTGCATAGGCTTCGCTCTTTAGGGCCAATTACACACTGGCGTTAATCCCTCTTGACCAATCCTACTGAAGTTTTTTTATCCACGCCCATTTAGGGTGGGCCTTCCAGTCAAGAGGGATTCACCAATATGCGATTGGCCTTTAAGAATGAAGCCTACTCTTATATATGAGAGTATGTAACCAACGTTTTCGAGTGTGGAGTCTTGGAGTTGCTGCGGCTGCAGCCTGGAGTGGCGGTCATTTGTCATTTCGTTGTCTCTCACGCTCTCTGTCTGTACTGAGTACCAATGGCACTGCGGTGGGTTTCAGCCTGACCTGATCCTTGCATTTGAAACCCATCTTCTGTTCACTCAAGTCACTTTTGTTGTAATCCTCATTGCAAAAATGTCCACCACATACTACGGATCTGACGTGCACAAACCTCACCCGCTCTCAAAATACTGTGTTTTTCCTCGAAGGAAACCAATGAACCTGATGTTCAGACAAACAGGAGATGGAACACACATACACAACCTTTTACCATATTTCAATTCCTTTGTGTGCTATATGCTAACAATGGTTTTAATGGCAGTCTATCTGTTCTTCTACGTCACAAAATCATGTGACAGAAATTGGTAAAATTTTTGTAGAAGCAGACTTTTTGCAACGAAAAGAAATAATTAAAACATCTGAGTTATTTAAACACTGAAAAGTGTGATCAACTTCATTTTTACCTCATAGAAAGTTGTTTAAATTAAAATAAATAAATAGTTGGACTTATCCTGACATGCATGTCTTTGGAAGGAAGCCAGAGTAGCTGGAGAAGCCCCCCACATGCATGAGAACATGCTAACTCCACACAAAGATGTGGCAGCTGGGAATCAAACCTGTGACCTACTGGCTGCAAGGCAGCAGTTCTACAACCGGCTCAGAAAATCTTATCCCATCATAATCCTGTTTTGCTCGTCATTCCCTTAGAATATTCTGGAAAATAACAATAATGAGTCCCTAAATAATGAGTGTTTTAATGTTGGTGTGATGCATCATGTCTATCGCATCATTGTTGTGTGTTACATCACTCAGGTAGAGGATATTTGCTCAGACATGTCTGTGCTCACTGGATGATGTTATCTCAGACTTTTAGAACTCTGAAGGTTGAATTTTACTTTGCAAAACTTATTTTTTTACTATAAGTTAAAACAACATCTGGAAAAAGAAAAGAAAGGTGGCTACAGGTGCCCTCTGGTGGTCATCTTAGCTTATTACATCTGTTTAAAAGAAGGCTACAGTTCATGTTCAAATTTGAAAATTATGTCCAGATAGCACTTTGGCTGATTTTATGAAATTATGATGGTTTTATTTCAAATCCAAAATAGGAAACACAGCTGTGAACACTTTACCATGCAATGGAAAATCAATGGAGGCCTTGAACTACAGACTAACTCCTCCTCATGCAACTTCATTCAGAAACTCCAGCTCTCTCAGTACAAAGTGTCCGATTCCAGGAGCTGCTCACCAGCATTGTCTGAGGAGGATCTTGAAGCAGTCTGGGCAGCTCTCAGGTACAGGCAGCTGCAGGCTGTTGTTTCCCACTCCCCAGGTGATGCAGACGAGTCAACATCTTTGTAAGGAATCTCTCCAGTCAGCATCTTATTTAACCTTTATTTAACCAGATGAGTGAGCATCTCACACAGCACCACTCCAAAGGACCTTTAGGAAGAGCTGTGCTTTAGTTTGAGGCAACATTTTCAACAGACTTGATACAAAATACAAAAACCAATAAAATATGAATATAATTCGTACGTCTGACGCTTAGGAACCATCAGCTCACAGCAGCAACTAATCATGTGGACTCATAGATTATAGGTAAGTTTTAAATTTTCACATTGAATCTAGAAATAAAAAAACAATGGATTATTAAGCAAAGGGGAAGATAAGTATAATCAGACATACCAGATGTCCACTTTCCTGACACTGGTTCGTTCCGAATGACTTCAGGAGCCATCCAGGTGACGGTCCCAGCAAACGGCATCTTAGTGCTCTTGTCGCTGAGCTCCCCTGAGGTGCCAAAATCAGAAATCTTCATCATGTCATCATGTGTGATTAGCATGCTGGAAAGAAACACTCAGTTGTGAAATTTATGCTTTTAAACAAAGGAGTCATCGCCGGGCTGAGGGAGTCAGCACTTTGGAGACTTGAGGTCTCGGTGGATGATTTTGTGGAGGTGGAGGTAGTTCCTGCCATCTGCGATGCCCATGGACCAGACCACCAGGAAATGAAGCATCAATGAAGCATCGTCATGGATACAGGTCCCACTCATCGGGGTTTCCCCAAGACCTGAAGCAGATTAAAGACAACACCAGTTATAATCATTTATTTCTTCAGATTGAATTCAGCACTGGAGAGTTCCACACAGAAACTTACATAGAGGAGCTGTCCAGTGCTGAAACAAGACCCCTAAATTTCACTTTTCTTTTCTTTCAATCCAAAACAGCAAAAGCAGAACATTTGTGACTGAAGTTGGGGACTCAGTCAGCCAGATTTCCATTTCCAGATCCTGTCTGAGTCATAGTGGTTCTGTGTGTGTGAATGGGCCCAGTGCAGCCATCACACCCAGTGGATATGAGCTGTATGAATGAACCCTGAATGTCAGCTGCTTTCTTCCTGTGCTAGAACCACAGTGTCGTCTGAGCCACCGTGCACCAAGTCAAGATGATTGTGTGTGATCAAGGGTTGTTGGTGTGTATTTGTGCATGCAAATGTGTGAGAGAGTGAAAGCACATGTACCCAGTTTGCATTGCTAATTCAGATGGTCCTGGAACTGGGTACTTTTACTGCCGATTTTCCCTTCAGCAAGGCACAATAAATCCTTCTGGCTCCTGGGATGCTGGTGCTCTACTGAGCACGTTATTCACTAAATGTGAGGCAACTTCAGTGTTATCTTCCTGCAAAAAATAATAGTTTGCAGCACTTGGCAAAAAGACCAACATTAAAATTAAATGAACAACTAGAAAAAACTGGCATTTCAACTAAATTAACAAACATTTTCACATAACACAACATAGTCAGTAGCAATAATAAAAACAACGAATCTCACCTTGCAATCGGAAGGTCGCATGTTCGCAACCTGCTCAGTCTGTCGCTGTCATTGTGTCCTTGGGCAAGAGACTTAACCCGCCTTGCCTGCTGGTGGTGGTCGGAGGGACCGGTGGCGCCAGTGTACGGCAGCCTCACCTCTGTCAGTGCGCCCCAGGGCAGCTGTAGCTACAATGTAGCTCATCCCCACCAGTGTGTGAATGTGTGTGTGAATGGGTGGATGACTGATTGTGTTGTGAAGTGCCTTGGGGGGTTGTAGAACTCTAAGAAGGCGCTATACAAATACAGGCCATTTACCAATTTACCATTCATAACACTGCACCAAAGAAAGTAATGAGGTAAAACATTAACAACAAAAACAAACATTTCTAAATAGAACATTTTAGAAAACAGCAAGGTGTAGAATTAGAATTTTACATTTAAATGGCACACACAGTTTTTTTCTAAACACTAATACTTATCAGAATGCAATAATAAAAATAAACACTAGTATTTTAGAGAAACAAAAATAATCAGAAAATAAAACATCTGATCAAACATGTGATGCTACATATAATTAAAAAAGGCAGAAAAACTGAAAAGTATTTTACAAAACACAAACTAATCAACCTGAGAAGACAGATGCATCCAAATTATTTAAAGGTTACTTTCCAATTTATATCAAATTGTTGTAATAAGGATATGTTGAAAATTAGACTGAATAAATTATATAATAGGAAAACATGTTGCTATAAATAATTTTAGATTTTGTTCTCTTCCCATGAACTCAGTTTGAAAATAAAT
>SSNS01000827.1:2725-13935 GCA_006937985.1 Aphyosemion australe
AATTGGCCCCCAAAACGCCTAGAAACGGCCCTGGGTGTGGGACTGAGTTTTGAAGGTGATTTGAATTGTATCAAATAAATAAATATTACATGCTTATAAGTTATTGCTTTATAAAGTTACAAGCGAGTAGTGGATAAATCTACCTGCATTTTCCTTTTCAAGCACTTTGTTTTATTTTTTTATGCAACCATTTTCCTGTCCTGTCTGTATTTTAACTGCATCTCCTCTCAATCCTCCAGAAAAACGGCTGCCTGGCTTCATTTTTCACGATTTAAGCAGATCAAAGAGATCTGTGAAACATAGCAGAGTGTGCGCTGCGCTCTCTGCTGCGCCAGTGAGGTAAAGTCGCAGAAGCACGGGTGATGGAGCGCAGCCGCGGAGCGTCAGACACAAATAAAAGACAGAAAGTTCTTGTATTTTAATTCCAGAACTTGACAGGATGTCCAGACAGACCTCTGAATCCCTCTGTCAGCGCTTCTCTTCAGCGCTCCTCACATGACATTTGCACACAGGCAGGTGACCAGTTCACGCGGAGCACAATGTGCGTTCAGGCGGCAGCAGGTGGAATGTTAATTAAAGTGAAATCGTTTAATTGTGCTGTTTATATGTTACTGGGGAACTCTGGTCAGCTTGTGTGGGATAAATATTAATGAAAAAAGAATGGATATTTAACGGTTTTATTGAATATTTATTATTATTTTAAAAATAAGCGAAAATAGATCATGCTGCCTCTGGCTGCGAACAAATGATTCTTTCCATTTCTCATATAAGAAAGAAAGGAAGTTATGTTCAGAAAAAAACATTTTATAAAATCAAACAGTGATGCAGGGCAGCTCAGGGAAACAAAGATGAGGCATCTTTTTAACATGACCATGTTCAATAGGGCTGTTTATACGTCACTACCAAACAAAAAATATAAATGAAACAAAAAGTAAGAAAAATCTAAATTTCCCTTCCATGGAACATTTGCACTGCTCCATTAAATAAAATCCATGTTTGGACTTTTTCTGTGTTCACAAATCAGTTCGTGCATGTTTTCTGGAATCTGTTTTACTCTCCGTTGGGGAAGCTCCGAGCGGGGTGGGGGGAGGGGTTGGGGGGGGGGTCAGGTGCGGTGCGCCGCGCCCCCCTGCTTCTCCTCCGCGCCCCCCAAGGGGGGCGCGCCCCACTAATTGAGAACCACTGGGCTACAGAGACTGGAAATAAATCAATCTCATGCTTTTTATAAAAAAACGAACCAGATGGCTGGAGTGAATGCTGGAGTTGTTGCTTTTTTGAGTGGGCGACCGGAGCTGCAATACTTACTCTAAACTGCATGGCGCTAAAGAGTCGCAATTTTTACCATGATTTCTATGAATTTCCCACATAGCACCTTTAATAATTCTTTTTTTTAAAAAGCCATTCAAACAGCAAATATTATTGAGAATATACTGTAGAAGTAAAAGCTGCAGTTGGATACGAGTGTGGAGTGAACGGGTGGCAGCAACTGGAAAATGCCAGAATTCTGAGGGTAATAACTCGCCGCAACATATTGAAAAACAACAAAAGAACTATTAACTAGTTCATTTTTGGAACTGTGAATTTAATCATGAACTATGAGCTGAACTAGTTCATTTTAAAATGTATGAACTGAACTTTGAACTAGTTCATTCTTAAAATGAACTTTCCCAACACTGGCTACAGCATGAAAAGAAACATAAACTGAACATGGACAGTGTTTTTATGTATTTATTTGGCTTCCAGAATAGCAAAAGCAAACATTACAGGGTTTATCTCATCTGGCCACTTCAATATTAACATGCTTTTTGTTTTCTACATCATTATTTTTAAAGAAGAAAAGTTAAATAGCATAAACTGGAAAACAAAGTTTCATTGTTTTGCAGCTTTAAAGTTAAAGTCCCATTAGTCGTCATACACACAGGTGTGTAGAGAAATTACATCTCCACATTTGACCCATCCCCTGGGGGAGCGGTGAGCTGCAGACACGGCGGTGCTCAGGAACTATTTGGTGGTTTAACCCCCCAATCGAAACCCTTAATGCTGAGTGCAGCAGGGAGGCACTGGGTCCAATTTGTAAGGTCTTTGGTATGAACAGACTGGATTTAAACCCACAATCTCCCAGTCTCAGGGTGGACACTCATACCACTAGACCACTGAGCTGGTAACTTATTCAAGTGAAGCAAAATATCTGAAAATAGGAATGAAATTCCATGTTTTCAGATTCAGTCCAAGCCTTTTTCAAGCCTATATATTAGAATTCTTATCCTAATCATGCACCATACAGGTAAATAACAGTCCACTAACTACTATGTCTATTTTGTCATCTTAATGAGCAGTTTAAAAGAAAATCTTTAAAATGTAAAACTGCCTTTAAAAAAATTCAGTTTGAAATAATTTGTTGAAATAAGTCAGTAAGAATGTTTTTACACAAGGTAAATTATTAACTATTTCAGCCTTTTTATAATTAGTCACTTATTAAATACAATCAGACTAACACAAAGTTGTGCTCATTAAACAACCAAGAATATTTTTAAAGATGTTAACAACAAACCCTGTCTATGCTCAACCATTTCAATATAATCCTCACCTAAATCTAATGTTTAATTTTTAAATGTTCTGTTAGTAAGTTACTTACATTTGGTCACACTATTTTTGTTTTATAGTGGAATGAAAAGTTCTAATGTCTCATTATGACGGATAACACATATAAAGTAAATAGTTAAAGACCTAGTTATAAAAGATAAAAACCTTCAATAAGCAGATAAATTACATTAGAATAAAAATAGAACAAATTTTTCTGTATTCTTCATTTTTATTTCTATGCTGTCCTCAAACACTCTGTCATCTCCTTCAGACAGACTTTTAACAACATTTGTCAGGAAAAAAATATAAACCACTTTAACATGTCAGGTAAACAACAGCAGTTGAGTCAACTGAGAAAGTAAACAATAATAAATTTACCAAAATAAAAGAATAAACAAAGCATTTAACCATTGAGACAATTTGTGGTTCAAATGTGTGATTTTTGATAATTTTTCCATTCATTTAATAATGTTGCATTAAACTCAAAAGGAGATTAGATGTAGTAAGAGTTGTTGTGTCTGCTTCTAGCTAGACTGGTTCTGGTTTGCAGCAGATCTGAAGAAGATTCTGAAAACAAGAAATCTAACAAATAAAAACAGAATGTTTTTGGTTAGTTCTGAAGATGTTGAAAATATCTGGTGCCAATGCTCAGGCTGCTGCCCCAGTAAAAGTGAATTTTTAAAACAATTATATAAAAATTTTTGGTCCTGCAATAAAATGTTACATTTTAAAGGAATGAGTTTTTATAGCTTCATTTATAATTTTCCAAAAACATTTTGGTGTTGGTGCTATTCTAAAGTGGAATGAGAAAATGCACAGATCTTTTAACTTCTGATTAAGACTTGGGTAGTTTCAATTTAAGCCATTTTGCTGGTATTTTTAAAAACTGTAACAGAAAAAGTACTTTCTTTCTTCACAGTTTTTAGCCACCACTGTGCGAGGGTAAGATATGGATAAGGCTCCACAGTGTTGTGTTGGCAGGGGGCAGACAGGCAGGTCAGAATATAACACGCGTGCCCCATTCACCCACAGCCATTCACCTGCCAGGAAACGCAGGCCGGTCCACGCCTACAAGGAAGAACAAACAACAAGTACAAGTCAGATTCATGAAGGCTGTTTAGTGGAGATTTTTACTGAAAGTGCAATTTTTTAGCTTGTGTTTCTTTTAGCAATTAGTGGCTGAACCATGTGGGTAAGAAATTAATCACCAAGCAATCATCTTATGACATTAGAGCAGGGGTGCACATTCCTGGTCCTGGAGAGCTTCTATCAAGCATGGTTTAGTTGTTCTTCTGCTTCAACACACCTGACTTCTGCAGAGCTTGATGACCTGCTGAACTGACGATTAAACCATTAAATCAAGTGTGCTGAAGCAGGACAAGAACTAAAACATGCTGGATATTGGCCCTTGAAGATCAGGATTAGGCATCCCTGCATAAGAGAATCAATGTCACCTAATATTTAAATCAAAAATCTAATTGAGTAAAAGCTGAGTCAAGGGTTACACCAAGGACAGCGCGCTTGTGGTAAGAAGGTTTCATTTCAGTACATATCTGTGTTTTCATTATTTATTTTGTGCAGTATGATTGTTATGCGTTTTACTGAAGCACCCTGATGAGCATTTAGTTGTCTGGAAAAGAAGTCCATATTCACTATAAGTGATGTGTCATTCACGAACAAAACGGCTCTTTGAAGGGACAAACGGAGCTTGCTCTTTCTTGGAGGAGCCGGACCGAAGTAGTCCCCCCCCCCCGTTCATCCAGCCTCTACCGCTTATCCGTAGCCGGGTCGTGGGGGCAGCTGCCTAAGGAGGGAGGCCCAGACTTCCCTCTCCACAGCGTCTTGGGCCATCTCCTCCTGAGAGTGGGTCCGTGAGGGTGGGAGCAAATGATTGACACCCAGAAACTGAACCAATGTAGCTACGACGAGCTAACCAAAGCTACACAGAGCTTGGAGACAGGTAGCTAACCTGAAGCTAATGGAGGCTTTTGGCCGCTTTTCGCCAGAAAATAAATGCGGTTGAGCAACTCAAAAGTGAAGCACGCATCAGCTCAAAGAGCTGCTGTGTTTATGTGCTCTCCCTCAGAAAGCTCTACAGGCAGCTAGGACTAAGCCTTGCATGTGAGCTGAGCGACCACGCGGTTCGGCTGCCCAAGGAGAGCCTGGCATTGTGGAAAATGGTGGACTCAGCAACACAAGCAGCTGCTTCTGAGCCCAGAAGATGTTGTTATTCTTCTCAGAAGAGGAGCGACCATAAAAGATCTAAAACCAGAGTGAGTTTAGGTCATCACTGGACATGGTGCTGGCTGCTCACTCTGCAGTGAACCTGGCATCCCGACGGCTGGAAACCTTGTTTTATTGTTGCAACTACAACCTCCACACACTAGATGTCTCTTTAGTGTTCGTGTTCCATATTCAGCCTTTAACTATTCATTTATTTATTTATTTGCTTTGTTTTTTTACTAATTCCTTTGGGGCTGATAATTAAACTTTATGACCCAAGTTCTATAACTTTTTCTTTTTCTGGGCAAACAAGTCAGAAAATCCCTTCACAAAATTTAAGAAATGACTTAAAGAAAATTAAATATTTTGCACTTTAAGACACAACCTTGTTCCCTACATCAGCTGGGTTCTTCCCCCAGATTGATTAATAATTCCTCTTTTTATGAAAGCCATTCAAACAGTTTTCCTCATGCTGTATATATATATATATATATATATATATATATATATATATATATATATATATATATATATATATAGTTCGTTTTTAAATCTAAACTTAGCTCAAAAACATTTATTTATGAACTATGAGCTGAACTAGTTAGTTTTAAAATGTATGAACTATTGAAATAGTTTGTTTTTAAAATGAACTTTCCCAACACTGCCAACAATTGTAACCACATCTGAAGCTACAACCATGGACACCTTCCACTGTTGTAGTATCACACACACGTTCCCCAGGAAGCACGTTTGAGTGAGAGGAGTCATTTTCTAATGAATCTAATGTTTAACTAACAATCCATAATTAGAGAAAAGACTAAAAGATGCATTTGTTCTCATATCAAGCATTGACTGCCTTGAGTTAAAGTTAAGAAGTTAAGTGCATGATTTCCTTCAGATCCCGAGACCACACATGCTTAAATGCTCCTAATGCAACTATTTCATCAATGTACAATAACTGCCCACAGACCTCCATACTGCTGGCCTCAATGACTTTGTTCATCACATAGTCCTGTTCCTCTCCAGGCTCCACGCTGAGCAGATCAAAGCGGAGTTTGCTGTTGGTGGATGAAGTGAATCCTCGACAGTACTGAAGAGCCTCCTCCCAGCTCTTGTTCTCATTCACTAGAAACACGTTCTCGTTCATGCAGATGAAAGGAAGAAAAGTTTTGCAGTTTTGGCTAACTAGATCCTTTGTCACTGAGTTCATGGCGGCACAGTTGCCATTTGGACTTGGCTCACCATATGCCCAGGGTGTATATAGTGAGTATCCTGAGATATAGCTCCATGGGCTACCTGCCAAACAGATGTGGAAAATGTGCACACAGGATTAACAGGCAGTCTAAAAGTCAGTCATTTCTCCTGGTGGGCTTTGTAGCTAAAACACATCAAACTGTATTCAAAGTAAAGAGAAAAAATAATTTAAAAATATTTACCTAAACTAGCTCTTTGGAGTCCAATCCAGGTGGGAAAGTTCTGCTGTTGAACAGCATAGTTCACATTGTTCTTTTCCAGTTTCACCAGGTGGCCGTATCCTTGATTGATGCAGTAATTCTGAGCCTGGATATAAGTAATTTCTTCTGGTATGAATGTATATTCAGTTGTGTCATTGCTCTGACAGATGACGAAGTATTTTAAGCCACAAGGTTGGGTGTAAACTCTTTCAAGAGAAAAAGACAAATAGAAAAATAAAAATCACCACAATAAAATAAATTATATACTGTATATATTTTTACAAAATCACTCTTAAGAAAAGATATAAAGATAATCATGGTCTTGAGTCAGAAAAGGGTAGAATGCCTTCTCCAGGTCAGGGACGAGGTCCTGCCCCAAGTGGAGGAGTTTAAGTATCTTGGGGTTTTGTTCACGAGTGAGGGAAGGGTGGAGCGTGAGATCGATAGGCGGATTGGTGCTGCGTCTGCAGTGATGCAGACGTTGTACCGGTCTGTCGTGGTGAAGAGAGAGCTGAGCCGAGAGGCGAAGCTCTCGATTTACCGGTCGATCTACGTTCCTACCCTCACCTATGGTCATGAGCTTTGGGTAGTGACCAAAAGAACGAGATCGCGGATACAAGCGGCCGAAATGAGTTTTCTTCACAGGGTGGCTGGACTCTCCCTTAGAGGTAGGGTGAGAAGCTCGGCCATCCGGGAGGGGCTCAGAGTAGATATGCTGCTCCTCCACATTGAGAGGAGCCAGTTGAGGTGGCTCGGGCATCTCATTAGGATGCCTCCTGGACACTACCCTGGTGAGGTTTTCCAGGCACGTCCAACCGGGAGGAGACCCAAAGGAAGACCCAGGACACGCTGAAAGGATTATGTCTCTCGGCTGGCCAGGGAATGCCTTGGGATTCCCCCGGAGGAGCTGGCCCAAGTGGCTGGGGAGAGGGAGGTCTGGGCCTCCCTCCTTAAGTTGCTGCCCCCACGACCTGACTCCGGATAAGCGGAAGAAAATGGATGGATGGTACACACACACACACATACACACACATATATATATATACACAGGGTCCAAAATTAACACTCGCCAAATGCGAGTAAATTGCTCCACTTGGCGAGTAAAATTTGGAGCGCCACCCGCCACATGGCGAGTAAATGTTTACACCAAATTAGTTATGTTTATCAGTCCTCTTCGATGGATTTCTGTGACATTCCTCTCCCGCCTGCATGCGACGTATACAGGTGAACGCGAAATGTGAGTGCTGCACCCTACATCATTTCCGCCTATCACATTCACTGTTTATCAAGGTAGCGGTTAGCTTCGTGTTAAAACTAGCGGCGAAATGTGGAGGTTTTTAACTAGAGTCAGCCAGCCTTCAAAACGAAAACTCGTCAAACTGGAAGAAAAACCACCAGGACCAGTGGCAACCAGAAGATTTAATGAAACGTGGCGAACTGTGGCTACATTATGAACCAGAATATGCGCAAATGAGCTGCATCATTTGTCGCCAGTACGCTAGGGAGAAGAACCGTAAAAACTCATTTGTCATACGACTGACTGGAGGTACAATATATGCCCTGACATACTTGCAGATATAAATAACAGGTAATCCGCGCTACATCCAGTTGAGTTCCGGTTGTCACGGCCAGGATCAAAGGCATGAAAAAAGGGGAAGGGGCCGGAGCTCTTGGTTCAATCAATTATATAATTAGGTGAAAACAAAACAAAAAACTAACGTTTTGACAGAATGTCTTCGTCAGAGGCCACCCTGCATTAACTCCAATTGGGTTCAGAGCGTGAGGGACCCATCCAATATGGCGGCGACGCTGTTACGCTCTCCAGCGTCTACCTATTCATGTTTATGTGGGACTT
Organism: Aphyosemion australe; assembly: GCA_006937985.1. Lineage (NCBI taxonomy): Eukaryota > Metazoa > Chordata > Actinopteri > Cyprinodontiformes > Nothobranchiidae > Aphyosemion > Aphyosemion australe. Next base: position 10,841 of record SSNS01000827.1, read on the forward strand.
ATGGGGCATTCCAGTTGTCCTCGGAACTCGTTTTTCCGAGATAAGTTAACCGGAAATGACGCAATGAACTCGGAATTCCGAGCTGCGAGCTCGTTTGTTTCGGAGGACCCCGAGTTCACCATTTTAAAGATGGCCGCGCCCAGTGTTGTTGTAGTCTTTATTGTTTTCATCATTTATATGTTCTGCTTTCTTTCATTTTGCTATTTAACAGCACCGAGTTGTTGTTTATACTTGTTATCAATGGTTACGTTGCTGAAAACGTCAGCATCGCCGCTGAAATTGACCGGTGTTTGTGGTTTTTTAACTGTTCCTGGTGTTTACATTTTGACGTTTGATTTTTAATGTTTTTTTCTGGTTATATGTGGAAACTGACGATTGTTGTGTGTGACACTATCCATGCGTTTCCTGCATTCCTCCTCGAGGGACTTTAGGTGCAGCAAATACTTTGTTATTAGTTCTTTGTACTCATACAGAGCAACAACACACGCAGCTTTACTGGCGGCGTCCATTTTTTTCCGAGTTGGAATCTGGAACGCAAAACGAGCTCGTTACGTCATTTCCTGGTCGGAAATTCCGAGTTCCGAGGACAACTGGAACGCACCATTACCAAAGGCTGTAATGCTGTTGCACTAAGGCCCAATCCCGGCCAGGAGTGCAAGTGCGTAGGGTGTCCCAATTCCCAAGTGCGGAAGTTGACCACGTCCATTTTGCACCCTTAATCCGCACTTCGCCCAAGTCCGCAAGATTCAGATCATGAATAAATATCATTAATCATTTTTAAATGAACTTCTTTCACTTGAAAATACATATTTTTAGAAAAGGCACTTCAGTCATTGCGCCGCCTTCTTCTCAAAATTCCCACGCAGCAATGAATTGTGGGTAATACCCTTCACCCAAGTCCGCATTGGTCCGCACTCCGCAAGGTAAGGTTACTCAAAACTGAAAAATAATGTACATTTCAGAATTATACAAAAAGGCCTTTTTCAGGGAACACAGCTGTTCTGCAGCAATGGAGGTTGATCAAGCTTTGAAAGCTGGTGCTACTAATTCCCACAGGTGTTCCAACTTTGTCTGCATAAAAGCAGTGTTGGAACCAAGGTTTTAATAGTTTTGCATTTTTTATTAGTTTTTATTTTTATTTAGTTTTTACGTACATTTTTTAATTCTATTTAGTTTTAATATGTTTTTACAACTTGTTTTTTAGTTTTAGTTTAGTTTTTATTTTTTGAAAATGCTTAGTTTCAGTTTAGTTTTTATTAGTTTCAGTTATAGTTTTAGTCTTTTTTGTAATATTAGTTACATATCAGGGACAAGAATGAATAAAAGCATAGATAATTGTTGTTTGTAACAAAATCCCAGAAAATCATCATAGTTTTTCAAAAATGTATTCAGTTAGAACAGGTGAGCTATCATACATTCCAGGTAAGTATCAAAGATATGGCAGAGTAACAAAAAAATCTCGGAAATTCTAACTTCCGAGTAGAAATAATGAACTGGAACACCCCCCTAAGTCAGAGAATGTTTTTGAATCCAAGGTTCAACATAGCAATCCAAGGGGTTCAAATGAAGGCAACTGGACTTCTTTGGTTTCTTGAAGACGTTTCGCTTCTCATCCGAGGAGCTTTGTCAATTCTGACTGGAATATGGGAGGGTCGAGTGGCACGCCGCGCGCACAAAAAAAAACTGCTACCGGAAATTAGACTAAAACATAAACACGAAAACTAAGCTATTTTTCTCTATAAATTCAGATAGTTTTAGTTCGTTTTGTTAATGCTCATTACAGTTTCAGTTAGTTTCAGGTTTTTATTTTAAATTCGTTTTTATTTTTATTTCAGTTAACGAATTTTTTTTAAAATTCTAGTTTTCGTTATTTCGTTAGTTTTCGTTTACGATAATAACCCTGGTTGGAACATACTGTGGTACCATACCCTCGTGAGCATCAGTTGAACAGTATTGTACTGCAGATAATAGTGTGTTGCTACAAAAATGGCGAAAAAAAGGCAATTAACAATGGAAGAGAGAGAGACCATCCTAACACTTAAAAATGTAGGTCTTTCCTACAGATAAATTGCAAAGAAAGTCAAGGTGTCAGTGAGTAGTTTCCTTCACATGACAATCAGTTCACTGTACTCAATTGGCCTCCACAGTCACCAGATCTCAATCCAATAGAGCACCTTTCCAATAGGGCAGCAGTAGCTCAGGAGGTAGAGCGGGTTGTCCAGTAATCGGAAGGTTGCAGGTTCGATCCCGGCTCCTTGGGCAAGACACTTAACCCGCCTTGCCTGCTGGTGGTGGTCAGAGGGACTGGTGGCGCCAGTGCTCGGCAGCCTCGCCTCTGTCAGTGCGCCCCAGGGCAGCTGTGGCTACATCGTAGCTCATCCCCACCAGCGTGTGAATGTGTGTGTGAATGACTGATTGTGTTGTGAAGCGCCTTGGGGGGTTGTAGAACCCTAAGAAGGCGCTATACAAATACAGGCCATTTACCTTTGAGATGTGGAGGAACAGGAAATTAGCATCATGGATGTGCAGCCGACAAATCTGCAGCAACTGCATGATGCTATCATATCAATATGAAATAGTAGGTTCTGCTCAGACAAATGAAAAGTGAGTTGCAGTAGTCTAAGAGTGAGGAGATGAAGGTGTCGATAACAATCTCAAGTTCAGAGTGTAGACTGGCTCTTTTGAACGACTCTTTGAGGTAAATGGCCCTCGAATGTGCGTCTCCATTCAAATACCCATAAGCCCCATCACTATCTATCTATCTATCTATCTATCTATCTATCTATCTATCTATCTATCTATCTATCTATCTATCTATCTATCTATCTATCTATCTATCCATCCATCCATCCATCCATCCATCCATCCATCCATCCATCCATCCATCCATCCATCCATCCATCCATCCATCCATCCATCCATCCATCCATCCATCCATACACCCACCCACCCACCCACCAGCTCCTTGATGATTTCAAAAGATGATTATTAAAAATATAACATAACAGAATATTCAGAGGCTCATTCAACAGTATAACCTGTACACTAATTTCAAGTTAAACCTATTAAATATGTGAAATACATGATCCAAAAGC